>BQNB010076415.1:14757-24760 GCA_026074375.1 Tanacetum coccineum
ATAAAACAAAAGAAGTTACTTTGGTTTTGGGCTTGTGACCTAAGAGTTCTTTGGTTAAGGTTTCTATGACATTTTTTAATAGATGGTTCCTAGATTCCTTAATATTGACTATTTCGTCAATCTCTAAATTTTCATCATCAATGTCGTTTTCTAAAATTTTCTTTTCGGTGACCTTAATTTCTTCATCTTCATCTAAGTCATCATCTACCAGGGTGATGTCTTAGAGGGTGGAGGAGTTTCATCGAATGTCACGTTGAGTGATTCTTTGATTTTCCTAGTGTATTTATTAAGGATGATGTAGGCTTTACTATTTTAGGAGTAACCTAAAAAAGACACCTTCGTATGACTTTAGGTCAAACTTAGTGAGGTAGTCTTTGGTGTTAAAAATGAAGCACTTACTTCCAAACACCTTAAAGTAGTCAAGACTAGGTTTCCTACCTCTCAAGAGTTAATAAAGTGTTTTACCTAGGATAGCTCTAATTAAGATTCGGTTGAGGATGTATGTTGAAGTATCTACGGCGTTACACCAAAAATTTTGTGGTAATGATTGCTCGTTCAACATGGTTCTACTCATTTCTTGTAGTGTCCTTTTTTCCTTTCTATCACGCCATTTGATTGTGGAGTGCGTGGACCCGAGAAGTTATGTGTAATACCATTGGCATTACAAAACTCTCCAAATTGCACTTCATTATCAAATTCTTTACCGTGGTCGGTTCTTATTAATACTATTGTACATCCTAATTAGTTTTGAATTTTCTTACTAAATATTTTGAATTGATCGAAGGATTCGGTTTTATCTTTAAGGAATCCAGTCCAAGTATACCTAGAGTAGTAATCTACTATGACTAAGGTGTAGAGGTTTCCTCCGTAACTCTGTACAACGGATGAACCGAAGAGATCCATATATAGAAGTTCTAAGCATCTAGTCGTTGAGACCATATTCTTAGCTTTGTGATTAACGTAAGCTTGTTTTCCAATTTAGCAAGCATCACAAAAGTGTTGATCAAACTTAAGCTTAGGTGAGTTTCTAACTAAATCTATAGATGCTAACGACTGAATGAGACGCATATTACCGTGACCTAATCTCCTATGCCATAATGTGGAGTTTTCATCAATCGTTGCAAGACAAATTTAATCTTTGGGCTTATTTCCTAATTTCATCACATATAAGCTTTTCTTCCTAATACCTCTACCTATAACCTTACCATTCTTAGTGATTTCACTATCATGTTCAGAAATAGTTACTTTACACTTATTATCACATATTTGTCCTACACTTAGCAAGTTAAATCTTAAGTTATCTACATGTTCTACATTATCTATTTTGAGAGAGTCATTCGAAATCGTACCTTTTCCAATGATGTTACCGCGAAGATTGCTACCAAAAATAACATCACCTCCATTTTATGCCTTATAGCTTGAGAAGAGCTTTCGGTTACCCGTCATGTGTTTAGAGCATCCGCTATCCTTTATCCACTCATCGGGTTCCAAGTCGACTCCAAGGCATATCTATTTATATAAGACAATAACTAAAACATTTGGTCCCCAATATCTCATGGGACCAAAGTTTTTAGTGCTAAACATCTCTTGCATTTGATGCAATTGGTTAGGATGTGGAAATGGAAGACACATTTCTCATGGCATGTAACTTTGACGTTGGAAATTATTCTAAGTTACGGGAAAACCATGAGGTTGGTTTTGTCGATCAACGTTCCTTTTTGGTTGAGGTGTCTTAGAATGAGGATAATTATTATTGACTCTTCTAGGTGGTGAAGTTTTTTATCTAAAGTTTGGTTTTAAAAATCTAACTTCAGGTTTTAACGATGGTTTGTAAAATCGTTTAACTTCATTATCACTAGCAACTGGAACTTTAACTTTGTTTACCATTATATGTTTTGGTCTAGGACCTAAAATGGATTTTTGAAAAGAAACAGATTTCTTAGAAACTGGTGAACAGACCAGCGGTCCCATAATTGCTTTGGGGGCCACCTTTATTTAAGGGACCTCCACCAGGGGACGTTCTTTTTGAGATTTTACAAATTTTATTTTCTTAGTTCCACTAGTTGATGCTTCAAGTGAATTGAATCCCAAACCTAATTTATCTCCGAACGGTTTTTAATTACTTAGCATTTCATTTAAGAAAAGTGTACTCATTTCAAATTTTGTTAGTTTAATAGCTTCCTCTTTAAGTTTTTCATTTTCAATTCTAAGCAATTGACATTTTGTACATTCGAGATCAACTCCCTTGTTTTTCTCGAATGTGGAAAAATTTTCTTTTAGTTTACTAAGCTCCTTTTCTAAGCTATTTCTAACGGCTTTTAATCTTTTGTTCTTTGTGATTATTTTAGACTAATTTTGCATAGTTTATCATATTCATTATCTAGAGCTGAATCATCTATTGATGAGTTCTTATCATTAAAGTAAGAGGAATCGGAGCATACCTCATTTGATGCTTGAGCTACAAGACACGTCTCGTCTTTTAACTTATCATCATCTTCTTCACCACTATCACTCCAAGAACCTCCGATGAATGCTCTTTATTTCTTGTTCTTCGATGGTTTTGGACATTATCCAATAAGATGATTTGTATCACCGCATCTAAAACATTTTCTATCACTTTTGCGGTTCTTATCATCCCGGCTTCTTTGGAACGTCTTTTTGTTGTTCCGAGGTTGTCTCATGAATCTACCTCTTCTCTTGAAGAACTTCTTAAAGTCTCTAATCGCCATGGCGTATTCTTCGTCTTCACTTATGGAAGCCGAACACTCCTCATCACTAGATTCTTTCTTAGCCTTTAAAGCAAGAGATTTTCTTTCTCCCTTAGCTTTGACTATTTCAGAATCTTTCTTGATGATCATCTCATGGACTTTGAGATTACCAATGAGTTCATCAAGAGATAGTGATGTCAAGTCTTTCGACTCTTCAATCGCCGTGACCTTTGCTCTCCATTTAGGATGTAGAGCCCTAAGAAACTTCCTAACATAATTCTTGCTAGAATAACCTTCATCAAGAGCTTTTAGACTAGTAATAATAGTATTAAACCTAGCAAAAGCACTATCTATAGATTCGTCTTTAGAAATGACGAATTGTTCATATTGTTGTACCAAAAGGTCAATCTTGTTATCTTTGACTTGGCTATTACCTTGATGGGTGATTAACAAAGTTTTCCAAATTTATTTTGTTGTATTACACATGAAAATTCTTTCATATTCTTTTCTTGGCAAAGCATTGTAAATAACCATTTTGGCTTCGCAAGCTTTTTTATTTTTAAGATCATCTCTTTGATTACAAAGGGACCAACGTCAATCTAATTTGGTTTTTGGATTTGAGTTGAATAGGTAAATCACCGGTAGTAAATAACATGCCAAAAGATCAAGAACTTTTGATTTAACATATGTCTTGCGAATCTATTTTACCAATAAATAAAACTATCAATTTCAAAAGTGATGTCTTTCCATGGCTTGCCCTTCTAGATATTTGTCGGAATCCATGATCGATCAATCTTAAAATACATAGATTTAAAAATCTTGAGTGACGCTCTTGTGGCTTCTTGAATACCATTGTGGAAACTAAAATGGGGGTTTGAATAGTCTACAGGTTAATTAGCGTTTTAAAATTTTACATCTAAAATTTGTTAACCAACCAACAATATGAACCAACAATGTATGTATATACTAGCTACAACTAATCAAACAATAAATACGAATCACAACAATAGACAGAGATTGATAGAAGAACAATCAAACAAGACGCCAAGATTTATAGTTCGTTCGGAACTACGAAGCTCCTCTCACCATACTCCACTCCTCGATTATACGTCACGGAATTTCACTATGTCAACAAGCTCCCTTTATGCGAAGAAAACTGTTTACACGTCACTTACGTTATTTTTCGACACTAAGCTAATTGTCTAGTCCTAATCTTAGCTAGAACCAATCTACCACTTTACAAGTAATAAACACAAATACAAGTTTTTACACTATTTGATTTATACATATCCGATTTACACGAACCCCACAAAATAAT
Source organism: Tanacetum coccineum (assembly GCA_026074375.1). Classification (NCBI taxonomy): domain Eukaryota; kingdom Viridiplantae; phylum Streptophyta; class Magnoliopsida; order Asterales; family Asteraceae; genus Tanacetum; species Tanacetum coccineum. The sequence continues at coordinate 18,784 of BQNB010076415.1, forward strand.
CAAGAATTAGAGATTTTGTTCTTAGAAAAAGACGAAGATATACTACTAGACTACAACAATTCGTTTCTTAGCGAATACGAATGTTCTTCTCTTGCACTTGATAGAGAGGAAACGAGAGATGAGAAGAAGAGATTGGATCACTTGAAACAAGATCAAACAATGTTAGTGATTAAGAGGTTTAGTGAGAGAAAGAAGGTTTTTAGAGAGAGGAAAAAGACTAAAAAATTCGTGCAAAGAGGTCTTTTTTTCAGTTGGAAATAGTGCAGTATTTATAGGTAGAAATCCCCAACGGTCAGCTGGTGGCGGTCCCGGTGGTCCTAGATATATCTGGGGGCCGCCCCTAGACTGACGCTCCTATTTTTGTCTTTTAGTGGGGAATGTTTAATCTGTTATGGAAGCTTCCATTTTAGGGGGAAAATTTAAATTTCAAATTTATGTTTTAAACAAAACTTTTCTTTTAATTAAAAAGTATTTTGTATATATTTATTTTTGTAAAAATGTAATGGTTAAGAAAAATTATTTTCTTGATCACTAATCATGTTTAATGATTTGTTTATACATACCTTAAGTGATTTACATTTGAAATGGAAATTTACGATTAATAATTTGTAAGCGTTTATTTTTATCGTAAACGTTTTTAAATTTTGTTATCTTTAAAACATCGAGAGGTCAAAAAATATAAATAACATTTTAGACATTATTTGTAGTAACACACTCATATAATTTTAAACCGATACCAATGTTCTAGAAAAGGCGACAAAATCATACATACACATCCGTAACGACATAATAAACACATACGACTGCATTCGAGCCTTAACTCGAACAAGATAAATGTAAAATTATCTTGGGTATAAAAAATGGATACCCGAATTCCTATAGATCTAAAGGAGAACCTCACATTTTTGGGGTGGAATTTTGACGGTTTTTCTGCTAGTTATATAAATTTCTATCCATGAGACACAATTAATACTCGGTTTTTGTCGGTATATGTCATAGAAAATTTTAAATTTAGGTTAAAATTAGGCTCATCATATGCATTTGTATAACCTAAAAATGACATACAACTAGGCATCTTAACCATAGCTATCTCACTTTCTAAATCCTCATCATATGTTTTCTTAGGTTGTGACTTAGGTAATTCTATCATGTGATCCAACTTATGGGTCATTGCTAAGGAGCTCTTCTAACAAGTTTGGTGCACTTGGTCACTTTTCCTAAGGGCCTATTTACCACGAGCTTTTTTCCAAAGGTGATAAGATCTCAAAGGAGGTTCATATGCAAAAGGGGATCCTTTCTTCAAGGTTTCATCCAACTATTTTAATCTATCTAAATTAGAATAACTATAACTATACATTTTAAATGAGAATTTTATTTACAATATAAACAAGAGGGTTTTCACAAACAAAAGGAACGAAGAAAAGATAGACTACAAGAAAGCTAATATACTGAAAATAAAATCTCACTTGACAGGATTCAAGCGAGTTGACCTAAGTTAAACAATGGTCGAAACCTAACTATTCCCCATGCAGCGGCGCCAAAAACTTGATGTGGGTCTCGTAAAGACTTCACAAGAAGTTTTACAATCCCCTAGGCAGAGTACCTAACCATTGTAATGTAATAATGCAAGACTCAGGAGTTGTTATCGTTCTCTAAAGGAATAGGTTGGGAAGGTTCGATCAAGATCTAACAAAGATCTATGGGGTTGAGCGAAGATTCTTTTTGTATTTTTGTTTTATAGAAAGCAGGTAAATCATTGTTTGAGAGGTTTGGTTTGTTTTATCTAATTAAACTAAATTATAATCTAAACTACTTTGGTGGTAACTTATATGGTAAATGTAAGTATTTACTTAATCATGCACTACTCCTTAGATTGCTTCTCCTAATCCTGTTACTTTATCACACTTGTGATGATCTGTGTAAGTATTTCCTAAGTCATGGACGAATTATACGAACCCGCCTTCTACGTAATATTCCGTTAAGGCAACGCATAAGTAAGGTAGTATGAAGACTATTACAAGGCCCATAAGAGTACATTTCATGCAATTGAAATATCTTAAGAGGGATCAACCATATTAGGGGTAAGGTAGTATGAATATTGTTACCGATTGTATCCTTTCTACACACTCGTGTTTCCCTAGACGTCTATGCCAATTTAATATCTTATGGCTAGTTTTTTAAAGCCTAACGCGCACATTCATCACAAGAAGCAACATTAAAAGGATATACAATCTAAGTTTTATGTAATTATAAGTAAATACTAATGGATCTAGCCTAGCATGTTATAAGAAGGTAAAGAACAACATTCAATCAAACAATACATAATCATATTGAAAGATCAGAAGGATAGATGAACTTTACTTGATTAAAACATGGATTAAAGACTGTTACAATAGGGTTTTGAGGCCCTAAAGACGGCCTAAAAAGCTACCAAACTCGAATATAAAAGTTAGGGTTCGTCTCCCAAAAGTTACATACTGAAAATCCTAAAATCGGTTTATATATATATGAAAAGTGGTGTGACGATGTCGTGTTGTAATCCTGACACCGTCACCACGTCGATTCTTCTAGAGCCTTTTTAAGTCGGCTACGTTCTGAAGCCGTCGCCAAATCTCTGACGCCGTCATCTTGAAAGTCCTGACGCCTTCGCTTGGGATTCGCGACACCGTCTCCATGCACTTTATGCACAGTTTTTTTAAGGGATTTGGTGTAGAGTCATAGTCTTGTCTGTTTCTTCTCCAAATGAGCCCAAGTCAAGTGTATTTCCTCCAAAAGCCATCCAAGTGCCAAAAACATGAAAACAAACGATTAAGCACATAATCTAGGCATATTTGCATGATTTAGAGGGTTAAATGACCCTGAAAAAGTGTATAAAATAACACCTCATCAGTAGCCAACAGAAAAACATGGAGTTGTGAATGGGAAACGACATTTGTATACCAACGTCTTGCGACCGAATTTCATACTTTTATGCTAAGGTACATTAGTCCAAACATATATTTAGCATTCTTTGGTCGCTTCCTACTGATCTCCTCAAGCATGAACAAACATTAAGGTAGGTAGTATTGTAATTTTCAATATAAAGGTGGATTAAGTGTAAATGTGTGCTAAAACAAGTTGTGCTGTTCCATATGCACTTAAATACTTAAGTGTTATTTGGATACACCAAAACAAAGAATATCCTTACTTCCGTGCATAATGACATACCTTTTCGTTGGTGCGCATGAGTTTTATAAGATTGACCCAAAGTCTTCTATACCTAGTAGCTCATAAGGTTCCGTTAGTAAAGAGAGAAAAATGAGGAAAATAACTAGGGGAATTGTGCAGAGATTATAAGGTTTAGCATCTGAGATTAATACATATAGATTTATGCATATGTTAACTTTTTGTGCAAAAAAGGGCATGCAAAAGAAGAGGAAGTTCGTGTGCAGGTTGGTTTAAAATTCAAAAGAGTTTGATGAACCTCAAATTTAGGGAAACACAAGCACGTTTGGTGTATAATTTAGAGGATAAATAGGCTCAAACCTGGTTTGTGGGCTTAAGGCCCGTTAGGGTTTCATTCATATAATCTCTTATATATTTTGGTCAATAATAAATCATAACCTATGGGATTTATTCAATGTCTAACATGGTATCGGAGCGGGTCTGATCCTCAGACCTAGATGGCTGTGTTGATCGGCCTCCCCTAAACCACCCCGTCAAACCATAATCCTTTCCTCCATTAGCTGATACCACCCATAAAAAAAACCTAATCGTTTTCTTTTTCTTCTTTCACGTCCAATACGCCGTTAACGCGTGTATTCAGCTTATATAAATTTTGTGAAATCAAACGCCATCATACGAACTGTTTAGTCGTTTATTGGTTCTTAGAGAGGATGGTCAGGTTTGCTTCTGATCACGTGGAGTGTGTGTTGTAGTATCAATACCACCTTTCGCCCATGTGCCTTTGATTACTCGAAGATAACATAAAGTTTTACAAGGAAATTTATTGTAGTGCTATGTTTCTTGATATTACTCCAAGATACCGTCTCTATTTAAAGAAGAGATATACCAATGATTTGGATAGGTGTGCACGAGAAAAAAATGAAGAAGCGAGGTGTTTAGCGTTAGTAATTGGATCCGTAAAAAATCGGTAGTGGTACTTTAATTACGGGTTTTTAAGGATTATGGAACTCTTTATTGAGGTTTATGTTTATGTTTGTTTGAGAGAGATTTTATGATTGAATAAAAGAAAAAAATTTATAGTTGTTGTATTGTTTTGTTTGCTAGTCGATTGTTCGTACGATGTATATTAATTTAGAAGTGTATACATGCAAATTTAAATGTCTTGGTTGGTTCATTTAAGGTGGGACGACACAAATAAAAACCATGGGTTAAGTTTTATAAAACTTTAAGCGTTGAAAATAAAAATGAGTATTTGTTGAAGCGTAGATAAGTTTGGGTGGTTCCGAGAATGCCTAAACGAAATTTATCATGAAACATAAACATTTTACGTAACCGATAAAAATAAAATGAGAAAGTATAATAATTATCCTCAAAATAATTATTTAATACTTACTTGACGTAAACATTAATTAGTTTGAAGCCCGTTACGTTGAATGACTATATTTAACTTACGTGATTTAACCAAATGACGCGAAATAAAAGCGAACGTGTAAAAGTCCCAAATAAATAGTTGAATTGTCAAAGTCGTAAAAGATGTGAAAATGTGGGTTGTCACATTGTTCACTAAGGTTACTAAACTTATGAAACATGACATTTGAGGTTACTCAACTTGCAAAAATATACGTAAATATCATTGAACTTGTAAAAACATGACATTTATGTTACTTAACTTACCTAAAAATATATGTCCAGGTTGCTAGGATTAACATTGAAATTATGGGGGTGTATGTTTATCAAAAGTTTAGTAACCTAAGTGAACAAAATAAAAGTTGAGTAACTTAGCCGAACTTTTTGGGAAAGTATAGTAACTTCTTTGTCTATTAACCCCACTTGATAGGGGTGTTCACGGGGCGGTTCGGTTCGGTTAGTTGGAAGATTTAAACTATCTGTCGCGGGGCGGGTAATTAATTTTACTATCCATCGCCGAACCGTACTAGGCGGGTAACCGGATATGCGGGTACCCGAATTGAGCGGTTACCCGCGGTTCGGGTCACGGTTAACCGTTTTTGACGTTTAATAGAGTTTAACCGTATAAAAAATTACATAGTCTAGAACATAAAATGTATTTCTAGTAAAATTAAATGACGTTGAATTTAAAAGTCATATAAAACTTAAGTATTTCGTTACAATAATTGCATTCAAATATTCATATATAACGTATTAACAAAAAATATTACTCAACGTTATAGATTACGATCACATTAATCAATTTTCACACATAGATTTTTACAAAATGTTTACTTTACGAGCGAAAAAGTCGTTATACAATAAAAGTATTGCAATAATCGGTTAATACTTGTACAATTCTTTGAATATTAGTTAGAAAAAAATCATGTATAATATGCACGGTTCGGTTCGGTTAACCACGGATATCTAAAAGTAAAAACCAAAACCCAACCATTATAAGTGAGTTTTTTTGGTTTTGGTTTCTTCGGTTTTGGGTTTTTTCGGTTTCGGATTGAGCGGTTCGGCTCGGTTCGTCTGTTTCACAGTTTTTTTGAACACCCCTACCACTTGAGAATGGAGACATAGAAATCACTGCAACAATAGATGGGAAAGTCAAGGTTGTTTCTGAGGCATCTATTAGAAGACATCCCAAGTTAGAAGATTCTGATGGTATTAGCACTTTGCCTGCTACAGAGATTTTTGAGCAACTTGCTCTAATGGGGGTATGTGTCCAACTCTGATAAATTAACTTTTCAAAAGGGACATTTCTTCCCTCAGTAGAAATTTTTGATTCATACCATCCTTCACTGTTTAAGTTCCAAGAAAACTGATTGGGAACAATTTAGTAGCAATATAGCAACTGCTA
>BQNB010076416.1:0-31167 GCA_026074375.1 Tanacetum coccineum
AAATTGGGGATTTTTTTTTCTTTCAATTTTGTACAATTAGGACTACTATGTTACAATGTATAACTAAGATGCTTCCCGTAAACATAGAATTTGCATACATTTGTGAGTTTTTCAAAAATTTATTTCAAACCAAAAACCTCAATTTTATTTTCAAATCACTCACATTAGGAACATAATAAAATTGTTGTTATGCATTGTTAATATAACTTAAAAACATTTTCAAACACATGCATAATGATCTCATGAACAAAGGTCAAGATACATAATTCATATGTATTTTTCGATAACATGTTTGGATGAGCAAAATAAAACTAAGGAGCGTTTGGATTAACTCTTAAGATTTTAATTTTTAGGTCGAGTTAATCGTTACTCCACATTCGTTACATCTAGGCACACACTAGGCCCGAACTCAAAATATCAACACATGTGTAAGATATTAAAATATGATTTTTATTGTTTTATTTTAGGTAACAATGCCTCAAATTATCGCACTAGATCATCAAAAGACCTGAAACTACATTCCATTCATATCAAATGAATTTAATCAACCCTTACAAAACACAATTGAAAGTCTAGAAAAATGATACTTTCATGAGGGTAGAGTTGTGAGTCAAAATTTTGAAAAACATGAGTCATATTCATGCTAAGTTTAAATCAATTGATTTTGATTGTTTGTTGAACATAAACGAACAAATTGTTCCTCGTTTTGTTCTCGAGTTCTATAGTTAACTAACTTTTGATTATAACTCCACAGGTCATTTTGTGGTCAACTTTCTTATACAAAGTAAATCATTCTCTCTCACTCTCAAGGAATTCGGTCAAATCTTAAAAATACCGTTCAAAGGTCAAGTGTCACACATCGACATGTGGTCACTCGACTACTTGTCAATAAGTGTTCCGAGTAAAGGTCGTTATAAAACCACTCCTCCTTCTCCAAATTTCGTCAAGTCATTCATTCAAATTCCTAGACAAGCTCAACTCACTCGTACTAAAAACAAGAAAACCATTGTCGTCGACAAAACAAAATCTTAACTCGTGAAATTCAACCTCATATGAAACCATGGGTTGATATCATTCGTGAAAACACCATTTATCTAGGAGGTCATAAGGATCATGTCTCCACGTGTCTTTGTCATATGCTTTATTGAATTAAAACCTCCACTCGATACAATCTTGTTAGGAATACGAAAAGTATCGGTCACTTCCAATATAGATAGTCATAGCTAGTAGATTAATCATATGTAATGTTAGTAAGCTTACCGGGCCAAAGTCACATGGAAAGCCCATAACTTAAGCCTATGGCCGGTTACAAGCTATTGTATAAACACCCTCTCCACACATGGGGAGGGTTGGTTGGTTCATTTTACATACATAATCTAATCTTTCTTTCTTTGTTACTTTCTCTCACTAGAACCTTCCTCCCATCTACTTTCTATCTCTAGAATTCTTCATTGTTATTTGGTGTTATAGATTGCTAGTATTCTACAATTGGTATCAAGAGCCATGGAGTGATTTGTTTAGTGTTTGTGTTTTGTTCTTGTTTCGTTTTTCTTTTCGTACCCTTTCCTTTTATTTTTTGTTTTTGAAGCTTTTGTGTTCCCTAAAGGATCATTTGCCTTGGTAAATCTGATCTAGTATCTTTAGGATATAGGTGTATAAGTTAGAATCAAGAAAAATATCATCTTTGTGTATTTTTTATGTTCGAATAGTCTAAGAAAGTACAATTCTTGATTTTAAATTTTTTTGGCTTAAAATCCATAAAGTTTGCATTTTTAAGGTACCTATAGGCTTAGTAATACTAGTTGTACAAGAAATTTTGGAAAAAACGATCAAAAGTGAGTCTTTTTGTGTCTTGAAAAATATGAGTTTCGTTTTGGTGAAGGCGAGTTAGCGATTGCGTTGGTGAAGGCGAATTAGCAATTATGTTGGTGAAGGCGAATTAGCAATTGTTTGTCGAAGGTGAGTTAGTAATTGTTTGTCGAAGGCAAATTAGAAATTATTTATTGAAGGCAATTTACCAATTGCAGTTGAAGGCAAATTAACAAGATTCTTTGCAAGGCGAATTAACAAGTTCTTTGCAAGGCGATTTAAAAAATTTCCCAAGCCAAGGCGATTTATCAATTCCCTGTGCAATGTGATTTAGCAATTTTCCAAGCCAAGGTGATTTATCAATTTCTTTTGCAAGACGATTTAACAATTTCCCAAACCAAGGCGATTTAACAATCTTCCTTTGCAAAGCGATTTAACAATTTCCCTTTACAAGGCGAGTTAACAACTTTTAAAAGGAAAATTAATTAACTTGAACACTCAAATTTGCTAAAATAAATTATATGGTTTATCTCTTTGATTTGTAGAATCTCGTGAAACATTCAATTGTCTTCTCGGTTTTATTAAGAGTTATAAAATCCCGTATAGTTTCAAGACTTACAACACTCAAAAGATAACTCACTAAAAACACAATTACTTTCAATCACCGTTCGATCCACAAGTAATCTAATAACATCAAATCAACATGGATTCAATGATTCCACTTGGACAAAAGAATACTCTTGTTGAGTACATGATACTCTCCAGTGCTGACAATCGTCCACCAATGTTGGACAAGGACCTGCATGATTCTTAGAAAAGTAGAATGGAATTATACATACAAAATAGAGAGCACAAAAGAATGATACTTGAATCAGTTGAAAACGGTCCACTCATTTGGCCTACTATTGAAGAGAATGGGGTGACAAGAACAAAAAAGTATGCTGCATTATCTGCTGCTGAGAAAATTCAAGCTGATTATGATATTGAAGCAACCAATATCATTCTTCAATGTCTACCAGCTGATATCTATTCACTTGTGAATCATCACAGAGTTGCCAAAGATTTATGGGAGAGAGTTCAAATACTGATGCAAAGTACCTCTTTGACTAAGCAGGAAAGAGAGTGTAAACTGTATGTTGCATTTGATAAGTTTACTCACATCAAGGGGGAATCACTTCATAATTATTACTTGAGATACATCACTGATTAATGAAACATGAACATTTACAACATGAAAATGAGCAATTTCAATTTAATTACAATTTCTAAAACCAGTCTTCCACCTGAAGGGCGTATGTTTGTAACTGATGTCAAGCGTAAAAAGGATTTGGCATACTACCAACTTTGATCACATCAAGCAATCTTAAACACACGAACTCCATCAAATTAAGTCCATCTTCTGCGTAAAACCGCAATCAAGATTCACTTGGCATTTTGTTGGCAAATCCAGATGACACAATCTCACTTCAACACTTATCAGTGTTCATACAACAATCCTCAACTTCAACAATAGTTTCCACCATCTCAGTATGGATCAATTCATCCCAATCAACATTACTCATCTACTTATCCATCACAACCTCAATTCAATCACTCATCCGTTCCACCATCATATCCATATCAGTCTCAAATGAATCATCAAACCTCATCTGTTCCACAAATTTCTTATCAATCACCTCAAGTTACTACACAACTGATGACTGAGTCACCTCTTATGGACTCAGGTTTTGTTGTTCCTGTATTCTCTCCAGGAGATGACCCAACAAGGCAATGGCTTTTCTAACAGCTGTAGCTTCCTCAAGGTTCCCCTCAACCAATAATCAACTTAATTATTTTTTTAAAAACTTTATTGAATCCAATAAACCAAGCCACTATTCAAGATGGTAGATGGTCATAGTGCAACAAGTTCAGGGGAGACAAGGTCAAAGTTATTCTGGTTCTGGATATAAGATTAATGCTACTAGTTCTGGGGGAAACAATGCAAGTGGACAGGCAAAGGTTGTTAAATGCTATAACTATTAAGGTGAAGGACATATGGCTAGGCAATGCACTCAGCCTAAGCGACCAAGGAATGTAGCATGGTATAAGGATAAAGCAATGTTAGCTGAAGCTCAGGAAGCTAGACAAATTTTGGATGAAGAGTAACTCGCATTTCTTGCAGATCCAAGGGTTCCAAACAGTCAAGCTGTTCAGACAATCATTCTAAACAATGCTGCTTTTCAGACTGAGGATCTTGATACTTATGATTTTGACTGTGATGATATCTCGAATGCAAAAGCAGTTCTCATGGCCAACATTTCCAACTATGGTTATGACGTTATCTCAGAGGTACCTCATTCTGAAACCTATCTTAATGATATGGAAAATCAAAGTGTGCATGCAATGTAGGATTTTGAACAAACATCAGTTGTGGATTTTACAGATAATAATATACATAGTGATAGCAATATCATTCCGTACTCTTAATATTTGCAAGAAACACAATAGGAAAATATTCAAGATACTAATTTACAGGCACAACAAGATTCAATGATCTTTTCTGTGATAAAACAAATGTTGGAACAAATGGTTAATCATGTAAATAATTAGGAAAAGGCTAATAAGGAACATAATAGTAAATCAGTAACCGCTGAGCTAGAGAGATATAAAGAACGAGTCAAAACTTTTGAACAACGTCTTAATATTGATTTAAGCTATCGTGAAAAAATGATTGATTCTCAAATGGATGATATGATTAAAAAGAAGCTTGCACTGAAAGAACAAGTTGACTCACTTGAGCAAAAGCTTTCTAAACAAATCAAAGAAAAGGAATGTTTATTGCAAACATTCACGGTTTTTAAAAATTAATCCAAAGAAAAAGAAAATAAAAATATGGAAAACGAAATTGATTTGGAAAAGAAGATAAAGGAATTTGATAATATTATTTTTAAAGTGGGTCAATCTGCTCAAACAGTGCACATGTTAACAAAGCCTCAAGTTTTTTATGATAATATACACAAGCAAGCTCTAGGTTATCAAAATCCGTTTTACCTTAAGAAAGTTCAGCGGATTAAACCAACCTTGTATGATGGTATTGTTATTTCTGCTAAACATGTTGCTATGCATGTGATTGATGATGAGGAAACATTGATTTTGGAAAAAGAAAGTCGATCAAAAATGTCTGAAAAAGAAAAGGATCCAGAGGCCATTAAACAAAACATTTCTCATAAACCTATTGATTATGAAAAATTAAATAGACTATCTGATGATTTTAGGAAACGTTTTACTCCACAACAAGAATTGTCAGCTGAACAAGCTTTCTGGTTGCGTATGTCCAATCCTACCATTAAACCTTCTGATGCATCCCCTGTCAAAATAGAAGCTCCTAAGGAACTTCCTAAGGTTAGCTTGGTGAATGAAAGTCTTAAAAAGCTTAAATTTCACCTTGCCAGGTTTGACAATGTGATGAAGATAAGAACTACACTTGATGCTCGTACATAAGGTGAATGAGGGTTTGAACATACAAAAGCTGTTTTTAACAATGAAATTATTCCATTTCTAAAATCTTTAAAGGACATCTTCAATGTGTTTGATAGAGATCTTCTAAATGAAATAATGGAAGTACAGATAGTTTTTTATCAAATGGACGCTGCTGTTTAACAATCTTCAGTTGACAAACAATGTTTGGAAATTGCTAAAAAAGAATTACTTTTGGAAAATGACCGACTCTTACAACAAATCATGTCACAAGATGTTCTTTTAACTGTGATGATTTCTATGTCTTTGATTGGTGAATCTATGAATATGAATAGAAAGAGAAAAGAATCATGTGATAAGTGTGTCAATCTTGAGGCCGAGCTTTTGAAATCACAAAATACGCATAATGATCTTTTGAAAAGTTACTCACAACTTGAAAACATTGTATTTCTCTTGAATTGTAAATACAACTTAATCAAGAAATTTTTCAAAAAGATGAATCTTGTAATAATCAAAATGCTCTTGAAATTCCAAAATTTTTTAAAAATAATGATTTGAAAGCTCAGCTTCAAGACAAAGACATTACCATTTGTAAGTTAAATGATATTATAAAATCAATGAGAGAAAAGTCCAAGGAAGAAAATGTCAAGTATGATTATGGTGAAATAGAGACAAAAAATGTAGAACTGAAGAATAGTGTGGCAAAACTGATTTCGGAAAACGAGCATCTTTGTAATGAAATTAATCATGTGAAACAGGTTTTTAAAGAGCAGTTTGACTCAATAAAAAAGACACGTGTTCGTACTAAAGAACAAAGTGACTCTTTAATTGATAAAATGAACTTAAAATCTGCTGAAAATGAGGATTTAAAAGCTCAAATTCAAGATAAGGTTTTTGTGATAACGTCATTAAAAAATGATTTACGAAAAGTAAAAGGAAAAGAAATTGTTGATATTGCTGCACAAATACCTTCTGCCAACACTATTGTTCCAGGAATGTTCAAGCTAGACTAAAACCTTTGGCTCCTAGGTTATTGCAAAATAGGGAAGCTCACATAGATTACCTTAAGTACACTCGAGAACAAGCTGATATTCTTTGGGAAAATAGTCGAACAAGCTAAAGCAAAACAAGCTTTAGATAACGAGTTAGACTTTGCTTGTAAGCATGCCCAATGAATTCAGGAGTTACTTGTATATGTTCGATATACATGCCCTAATGCGATTAATCTTAGTGCAAAAAAGGTTGCTGTCACACCCAAAAACAAGGTCAAGAAAGTTAGATTTGATGAATCTCTCACATCCTCAAGCAACATTAAACAGGTAGAGTCATCTACAACATCAGATTCTAACACACCTGTGTTGTCTCCTACAGGATTGAAGTGCTCTACTAGTAATTGCGGATCAAAGCCTACAGGCAATAAAAAGAATGATAGGATCTCGTAAACAACAAGTAGGAACATGAAGAATAAAGTAGAAGCCCAACTAGGAAAGTTAATAAAAAGAATCGTGTTGTTGAACCTATTTATGATGTTGATGTTAAGCATTCAATGTTAAATGCTAATTCTGAACCTATTTGTGCTACTTGTAAGAAATCTATGTTTGATGGTGTTCATGATATGTGTATTCTTAATTTTGTGGAAAATGTGAATAGCAGTGCTAAATCTGCTAAGAAACATAAAAAACAAAATATTTGGAAACCTACGGGTCATGTATTCACTGAAGTAGGACTTAAGTAGAAACCAACAGGCAGAACTTTCACTATAGTTGGTAATTCGTGCCCTTTAACTAGCATCACTTCAGCTAACTTAGTGCCTCCTATGAAAACCACTTCCCACTTAGTTGAAACTCAAAAGCCAGAGCTTAAAGTCTACAGAAGGAAACCCAAAAATGTTAAAAATGTAGATTCGAGTAAAAGGACTAAGATTGTAGAATCTAAGAATGCTAACCACTCGGAACCCAATCATACTTAGGGATCCAATGCTACAAATATTCCATCTTCTTCTTCTCTTGTCATGACAGGTTGTACAGATAGTTCTTTGGTATCTGGACTCCAGATGTTCAAAACATATGACAGGGAACCGCTCTCAGCTCATGAACTTTGTTAGTAAATTTCTGGGTACAGTTAGATTCGGGAACAACAATATTGCAAGGATTATAGGGTATGATGACTATTAGCTGGGAAATGTTACTATTTCAAATGTATACTATGTCGAGGTGATTGGACATAACTTGTTTTCTGCTGGTCAATTTTGCCGTGTGGATCTTGAAGTCATATTTCAGAAAAACACTTGCCTAATTCGTAATTTAGAAGGTGTTGATCTACTTTCTGGATCCCGTGACACAAATTTATATACAATTTCTCTTGATGAAATGCTTTAAACATCTCTGATCTGTCTTCTATCTAAAGCGTCTAAGACTAAGAGATGGTTATGGCATCGTCGTTTATCTCATCTCAACTTCAGTACTCTTAATAAGCTAGCTAAAGACGGTCTTGCACGAGGCATTCCAAGACTTAAATTTTAGAAAGATCATCTGTGTTCAGCATGTGCATTAGAAAAAAGCAAGAAATCCTCTAATCAACCCAAATCTGAAGACACTAACCAAGAGAAACTATATCTTTTGCATATGGATTTGTGTAGCCCGATGCGTGTGGCGAGTATTAAGGGGAAAAGGTATATCTTAGTAATTGTTGACGATTACTCAAGATTTACTTGGGTCAGATTTTTGAGGACAAAAGATGAAGCTCTTGAGGCCATCATTAAATGCATCAAAAATATTCAAGTTCGTTTGAATGCCATTGTCCGTAATGTTCGAACAGATAATGGAACTGAATTTGTTAATGAAACACTTCGTTAATTTTATGAAAATGTTGGCATCTCGCATCAAACATCTGTTGCCCGCACTCCCTAGCAGAATGGCGTTGTCGAAAGACAAAACCGAACTCTTATAGAAGCTACTCGTACAATGTTAATATTTTCTAAAGATCCATTATTTTTATGGTCCGAAGCAATCAACACAGCCTGTTACACCTAAAACCGTTCTTTAATCTGCCTCTGATACAACAAAACTCCATATGAGCTTATGCAAGATAAGAAATCGGATTTATCATTCTTTCATGTCTTTGGTGCACTCTGTTATCCTACCAATGAAAATGATGACCTGGGTAAATTAGATGCAAAAGCTGACATTGGTATTTTCGTTAGTTACGCACCCGCAAAGAAAGTGTTCAGAATCTATAACAAAAGAACCTGGAAAATTATAGAAACAATTCATGTGACATTCGATGAGCTGACAACAATGGCTTCTGAATAATTCAGTTCAGGACCCGAGCTTCATTCTATGACTCCTGCAACATCCAGTTCAGGACTCGTTCCAAACCCTATTTCTCAACAACCTTCTATTCTACCACCAAGAGATGATTGGGATTGCTTGTTTCAACCAATGTTCAATGAATACTTCACTCCTCCATCAATTGCTGTTTCTCCAGTTTAAGAAGCTACTGCTTTGAGAGCTGTGGTTTTAGCTGATTCTCCTGTGTCAACTTCCATTGACCAGGATGCTCCATCATAAAGTACTCCATCAACACAAGAATAAGAACAATCTCCAAGTATTTCTCAAGGTTTTGAAGAATTACCAAAAACACCAACTTTTTGTGATGATCCACTTCATGAATCTCTTCATGAAGACTCGACTTCTTAGGGATCATCATCAAATGTGAGACAAACCCACATTCCATTTGAACACATTGGTAGATGGACTAAGGATCATCCTATAGAAAATGTAATCGGCAATTCTTCTTGCTCTGTCTCTACAAGAAAACAACTCCAAACTGACGCCATGTGGTGTTATTTTGATGCCTTCCTAACTTCGGAAGAACCAAAGAACTTCAAACAAGCAATGACCGAACCGTCATGGATCGATGTAATGCAAGAAGAAATTCATGATTTTCAAAGACTAGAAGTTTGGGAATTGGTGCCGTGTCCAAATAAAGTGTTATTGATCAAACTAAAGTGGATTTATAAGGCCAAGACAGATGAATTTGTTAGGGTACTAAAGAATAAGGCTAGACTAGTTGCTCAATGATTCAGGCAAAAAAAGGGAATCGATTTCGAGGAATCATTTGCACTGGTTGCTAGAATAGCGGCCATCTATATCTTCGTAGCTAATGCCACTCATAAGAATATGACGATCTACCAAATGGACATCAAAACGGCTTTCTTAAATGGTGAGCTCAAAGAAGAGGTCTACGTTTCTCAACCAGAAGGATTTGTTAATCAGGACAACCCATCGCATGTGTACAAGCTCAAAAAGGCCCTCTACTGTCTCAAACAAGCACCACGTGCATGGTACAACATGCTGTCAAGCTTCTTAATCTCACAACAGTTCTCCAAAGGTGCAGTTGATCCAACACTCTTCACACGGCAAGCTGGGAACGACTTATTACTGGTACAAACTTATGTTGACGATATAATATTTGCATCCACTAATACTGCCATGTTTAATGAGTTTGCTAATCATATGACCACTAAATTCAAGATGTCAATGATGGGGAAAATGTCATTCTTTTTAGGATTACAAATTTCTCAAAGTCCTAGAGGCATCTTTATAAACCAATCTAAATATGCTTATGAAATTGTTAAAAAATATGGTATGCTAACTAGTGATTCTGTAGACACACCTATGATAGAAAAGAGTAAACTAGATGAAGATCTACAAGGGATAGCAATTAATGCTACACTTTACCATGGTATGATTAGATCCCTCATGTATCTGACATCTAGTAGACCAGACCTTATTTATGTAGTATGCTTATGTGCCCGGTATCAGGAAAAGCCTACCAAAAAGCACTTAAATGCGATTAAGCGGATCTTTCGATACCTAAAGGGAACCATTAACATGGGTCTCTGGTACTCGAAGGATACTGGTATGTCTATGACAGCATATGTAGATGCAAATTACGTGAGGTGTCAGGATACTAGACGCAGTACATCAGGAAGTGCTCAATTCTTAGGTGATAAACTTGTTAGCTGGTATTTAAAGAAGCAAAAGTGCACCGCCATCTCGAGTACAGAGGCTGAATATATTGCCTTATATGGATGTTGTGCTTAAATCCTATGGATGCGTTCACAGCTAACAGACTATGGCTTTCAATTCAATAAGATTCCTTTGTACTGAGACAACAAGAGTGCGATTGCTTTATGCTGCAACAATTTTTAACACTCACGAGCCAAGCACATCGATGTTCGCTACCATTTTATAAAGGATCAAGTAGAGAATGGAATCATGGAGCTATACTTTGTCCAGACTGAATACTAACTGGCTGACATCTTCACCAAACTTGTGCCAAGAGAAAGATTCAACTTCTTGATCAAAAAGCTCGGTATGAGAAGCATGTCTTCGGAAACGTTGAAACGTCTGGCAGAGGAAACGGACGAGTGATGGTGGTAACTCATATCCTGTATTATATGTATATAAGAAAACATAAAAATACAAAAATATTTTCTTTTAATATAATTTTTTCAAAAACAAAATTAAAAATTAAAAAATCAAAAAAATATAAAAATATGTATCTCTGGCATGTCTTCTGAAATTCGATAACATTTACGGTCTTAGAAATGTCATTTAATAATGATACGATGCTGTAAATGAAGTTTGAGCAGAAGTTCAAAAGCTTTCAAAACATGCCAAAAATGGCTTACTATTATTTCAGATAGCAACCCGATCATCATCTTAAAGGAAAGTATTTTAAAAAGAAAACTTGACCTCATAACGGGAATTTATTCTCGGGCATGGTCTACTTTATGACTACGCAAAGGCTTGTGTTGACTTTGCAACACAACCCGTGCTTCCTATATTCCATTTGTGTACGTGCCAGTGCACTTATGTGTCAAAATAAGAGATCTTATTTTTCATGGTGTTGGTTTTCTAAATTAAACAATACTTCATTAGTAAATACTTTTCAAAGACATTTGACCACTCAAACAACGACTACAGCTCTTTAAATAGAAAACGGGTCATTGTTTGAGGTGGAGAAAATGCCAAATATCTTCTTCATAAAATCAGTTTGTGATAAAGGAAAATGTTTTAAACAACAACAGGTTAACAATTAAAGGGGAGTTAATTAAGTTTAGCTTATTTGAGCCTTAACTGTTATGTGTTTATGCCTTTAGGGAGTATATGTGCAAATATAAGTTTCTAGGTATGCTAGTTAAAAACATTAGGGACTAAATGTGCCATTTGTTAAACTTAAAATGCCTATTAGAACTTATATATAACAAATGCATAGGATATTAAACTAGAGGGGCCAAAAGTGTCAATTTTTTTTGTTTTATATCACTTTCACCCCACCCAATCTTTTTCACATACAAACATACACTTTGCAAAAAATTTCCCTCCTTCACCTTCATTTCAAATCGTCACCCTTCAATCCTTCATTTCCAGTGATTATCAAGCGAAAGGTATAACTTGAAACTCATTCCTCACTTCCTAAACTACATGTATCTCAAAGGAATTAACGTTTCATCTATGATTGATCTTGAAATCCGTAAATCTTGAATTAGGGTTAGTCAAAATCAAAAGTGATTAAAATCTTAAATTGAATGAGGGGGTTAGTTTAGGAGTATAGAACACTCGATTAATACAGTTTTATGATTAAGTATCATACGAATGTGTTCTTGATGATTCATGCTTGCGAAAATGTGGGTTTTTAGGATTTAGTGTAATTTGTTTGTGGAATTTATGCTAAAACATCTGTATTTACTTCCTTGAATGTGTTTGAGCCTTGAAAGGCATTCCTTGTTTGTTATTTCTTGCTTGAATGTATTAAAACGAATATATATTTGTTTTTTGATCGTTTTGGATGATTCTGTGGCTAAGTGTTGTTATAAATGTACCTAAGTGTTATTTAATTGTTAAGAAGGCTATTTGAACTATTCTTGATTCGTAAAATATATGTTTGTGACATTGTGACATTTGAAGGTGAGTTATCAACTGCATGTGTAAGGCGAGTTAACAACACCTTCAGAAGGCGAGTTAACAACTCCCTTCAGAAGGTGAGTTAACAACACCTTCATGAGGCAAGTTAACAACTCCCTTCAGAAGGTGAGTTAACAACACCCCTTTATAAGGCGAGTTAACAATACCCCTTCACGAGGCAATTTAACAATCCATTATAGGAGGTAATTTATCAATCATATATATGAGGCGATTTAACAATTACTTTAGGAAGCGAGTTAACAATCCTCTATAGGAGGCGATTTATCAGTCTTATATAGGAGGCTAGTTAACATGAGGCGATTTAGCAATGTTTTACTTTAAGAAATTTTAAGATTAAATCTTTCTGGAGGGAATTTTTAACTCAAGTTAGGTAGCTAATTAAAATTGGTTAATTGCGCAACCTAAAAAAGTTAAGTAGGCTATATAACAAGGTTCAACAAGAATATCTGAACACGTATTAAGTACCTTATTCTCTACAAGTTAGTTTAAATAGGAGTCCAAAAAGCACTATTTCAGTTGTCTTAATGCCTTTTACGTTATGCCTAATTAAGTTGCCCTTCGGATGATTAGATCTTAGTCAATCATACTAAATGTCTTAAAGTGCCTAATCATAAAAATGATATCATAACATGAATCAAGCTTAAGTGTTCATCAATTAAAGGGCCTTATAGTGTTTTATATATAAAATTGGTTATATATATAAACTGTATTGGTCAAATCTTAGCAGAAACATGAATACCACTCAAGCTTAACAGAAAGCCCTTGATGATGCTCTTGTTGCCCCTGCGGACTGTCTTGAATTCAGGAAATGCAACATGAGACTCAAGACAGACATCAAACCAAAAGAAGCTACATTTCAAGTCGTGTTGGATGCCCTTGCTCTCACTCCCTTCTACTGTACATTCCTGATCACTGCAGATGTTCCTGCTATTTATATGCAAGAATTTTGGGCTACAATTTCCATTCATAAGTCACCCATCAGATTCATGATAAACAAGAAGAAAGTCTCTCTCGATGTTGATATGTTCTGAAAAATTCTCCAGTTTTGCCCAAAAAGTCCAGGACAAACGTTTGAAGACCTTACACTGAAACAAGATATTCTCTCTTTCATCAGAGATCTTGGGCACACTGGTGACATCTCCTATCTCACTAAGGTGAATATTAACTACTTGCATCAACAATGTAGAGCATTTGCTACCGTCATCAACAAGTGCTTAAGTGGCAAAGAAATTGGAATGGACAAGATTTGTCTGTCCCGTGCTCAAATCCTTTAGGGTATGTTCTATAAGAAGAACATCGACTATGTGTATCTAGTCTGAGAAGACTTCCTGTTCTAGATTGAATACAAAGATGTTAAGAAGACAAAAAAGATGTCATATCCCAGATTCACAAAGATCATCATCGATTACTTCATGTCAAAGGATCAGTCTATTTTGAGGAGAAACAAGATGTTTTGGCATACTGCTCGAGATGATACCATGTTTACTTCTATGAGATGTATCTCCAGACATGAAGATACTCAAGTATATGGTACCATTCTCTCAAAGGAACTAACAAACCAAGCAATGTTGGAATCCAATGCTTACAAGACATACTACGCTTTTGCTTCTGGAGAGAAAACACCAAAACCTAGGTACGTTCGAAAGAAAGCTGATTCTGATACATCACCCAAGCAGAAGCCTGTTCAAGCTACTAAAGGTACCAGAATCAAGTCTAAAGATAAGGTGTCTAAATTTGACAAGAAGAAGCAACCTGCAAAGAAGCCAAAAGCCAAAGGATTACCTGTATTGTCTAAGGTTGCATTAACTGAAGCTAAACAACTTAAGCTGGCTACCGAAAGAAGCAAGACACAATTTCATAGTTCTCACGCAAGTGGCTCAGGTGATGGAGTTGACACTCAGTCAAAGGTTCCTAATGAGCAATATCTTAAGATGACTGGTGCAGATGAAGGAACTGGTATTATACTAGGGGTTCCTGATGTACCCATATACAAATCTAAAAGTAAGAAAGAGTCTTTAAGTGACAGTGAAGATGAAGATGATGAAAATGATTCAGATGATTTAAGTGATGAAGGTGATGATAATAATGATGGTGATGATGATGATGATGCTAATGATGATGATAAACAAGAAGGTGATGACATGAATGACGATGATGAAGAGACTGATAGTGATAGAACTTAGTCAGACAAAATTAAGATTCCTATTCTCGATCAGTCTACCACTGAATACAATGAAGAAGAAGAAGAAAGGTTTGATGATGAAGAAATGATGAATGATGATGAAGACGATGAGGTCACTAAGGATTTGTATGAATATGTGAATGTAAATTTGGGAAATGAAGACACTAAAATGACCAATGCTGATCAAGGAGCCTTAGAACAACAAAATGTTTCTCAAGAATATGGGTTTGAGCAAGAAGAGGAAGACACTCATGTGACTTTTACTCCGGTCCTTGACACACAGAAGGCTGATAAACTTGTACAAAGTTCTTTTGTCTCCTCTGATTTTACAAGCAAGCTCTTAAATCTTGAGAATCCATCTCCAGCTGACAATGAGATTGCTTCATTGATGGAAACCTCAGCTCATCATGCAACAGCAGTTCCTGAAAACACATCAGGTTTCACTATAACTATTCCTCCACCACCTCCGTTCTTTAATCCTATTCTACAACAAGCAACACCGACTCCAACACCAATAACTTTTGAAGCTACAACCTTATTTCCTTCACTTCTAGATTTCTCATTTGTATTTAGATTCAATGATAGAGTCACCAACTTGGAGAAACATCGGTCAGAGATAAAGCAAGTTGACCAGTATGCTCAATATATCTCCTATATTCCTGCTATAGTTGATCGTTACATGGATAATAAACTTGGAGAAGCGATAAACAAGGCCATTCTAGCATATAAATTGGACTGCAAACAAGAAGCTCAGGATGAGAAGAATGCTTACATAGAACTCGTTGATACGTCAATGAGAGCTCTTATTAAGGAAGAAGTCAACACTCAACTTCCTCAAGCAGTATTAGATTTTGCAAATCCTGTGATAAAGAAAAATGTCACAAAATTAGTAAAAGCTGCAATCTTGACAAGGGCTTCTTCACAACCAACATCTAGGTACCTTATTCTCTACAAGTTAGTTTGAATAGGAGTCCAAAAAGCACTATTTCAGTTGTCTTAATGCCTTTCACGTTATGCCCAATTAAGTTGGCCTTCGGATGATTAGATCTTAGCCAATCATACTAAATGCCTTAAAGTGCCTAATCATTAAAATGATATCATAACATGAATCAAGCTTAAGTGTTCATCAATTAAAGGGCCTTATAGTGTTTTATATATATAATTGGTTATATATATAAACTGTATTGGTCAAATCTTAGCAGAAACATAAATACCACTCAAGCTCAACAGAAAGCCTTTGATGATGCTCTTGTTGCCCCTGCGGACCATCTTAAATTCAAGAAATGCAACATGAGACTCAAGACAGACATCAAACCAAAAGAAGCTACATTCTAAGTCGTGCTGGATGCTCTTACTCTCATTCATTAGATTCACGATAAATTTAGGCAAAGGAAGCTATTACTTTTACTCTCATTCTTACTCTTATTCTTACTCTTACTCTCATCCAAGTCGTGCTGGATGCTCTTACTCTCATTCAAACCAAAAGAAGCTATATGCAAGAAATTTAGGCTACAATTTCCTTTCATAAGTCATCCATTAGATTCATGATAAACAAGAAGAAAGTATCTCTCAATGTTGATATGTTCTGAGAAATTCTCTAGTTTTCCCTTAAAATTCTAGGACAAAAGTTTGAAGACCTTCCACTGGAATAAGATATTCTCTCTTTTATCAAAGATCTTAGGCACACTGGTGACATCACCTATCTCACTGAGGTGAATGTTGACTACTTGCATCAACCATGGAGAGCATTTGCTACCATCATCAATAAGTGCTTAAGTGGCAAAGAAACTAGAATGGATAAGATTCGTCTGTCTCGTGCTCAAATCCTCTGAGGTGTGTTCTATAAGAAGAACATCAACTATGTGTATCTACTCTGAGAATACTTCCTATTCTAGATTAAATACAAAGATGCTAAGAAGACAAAAAAATGTCATATCCCAGATTTACAAAGATCATCGTCGATTACTTCTTGTCAAAGGACCAGTCTATTTCAAGGAGAAACAAGATGTTTTGGCACACTGCTTGAGATGATACCATGTTTAATTCTATGAGATGTATCTCCAGACATGAAGATACTCAAGTATATGGTACCATTCTCCCAAAGGAACTAACAAACCAAGCAATGTTGGAATCCAATACTTACAAGACATACTATGCTTTTGCTTCTAGAGAGAAAACTCTAAAACCAAAGTACGTGTGAAAGAAAGCTGATTCTATCACATCTCCTAAGCAGAAGCCTGTTCAAGCTACTAAAGGTACCAGACTCAAGACAAAAGCTATGGTGGCTAAATCTAACAAGAAAAAGAAACCTGTAAAGAAGCCAAAAGCCAAAGGATTAGATGTATTATCTGAGTTTGCATTAACTGAAGCTGAACAACTTAAGCTGGCTACCAAAAGAAGCAAGACACAATTTCATAGTTCTCACGCAAGTGGCTCAGGTGATGGAGTTAACACTCAGTCAAAGATTCCTGATGAGCAACATCTCAAGACGAATATTCAGACCCAAAAGGAGTGATATATAAGGATTAGATGAACAAAAACAGATTGTTGCACGCTGATGAACTCCATAAATTCAGTGATGGCACGCTCGATGATGTTCGGTCTGCT
Source organism: Tanacetum coccineum (assembly GCA_026074375.1). Classification (NCBI taxonomy): domain Eukaryota; kingdom Viridiplantae; phylum Streptophyta; class Magnoliopsida; order Asterales; family Asteraceae; genus Tanacetum; species Tanacetum coccineum. Next base: position 17,050 of record BQNB010076416.1, read on the forward strand.
CTTAATGATATTGCTAAGGGAATAAGGATGGAATAACATAGCCAATGAGGCAAAGGGAGTAAACTTAGACAAGAATAGGTGCCTCGGATATGTTTTAGAAATATACAACAGCTTTAATCAAAGGCGGTTGATGCGGAATACTAGAGAAGTATCGTTGGAGTAAGGGAATACGGGGAATGCTCTCAGGCTACTGGAAAAGACATAATACTTTTGTCATATTTTGTCTCGACTCATTTCAGGTCAATTTCTCGTATATAATAAAACTTGTGAATACGTGAATAAATAGTGTAGACTATAATTAGGCATATATAGTGTTTGAGTACGAATTTTCAAGAATTTCTTAGTAAATTCAAAAAAAATTCAACTTAATGTACTCAAACACCATATAATTCCCTCATAATTTAAGGGGGAGCATTAATATGTTCCAATAATTGGCTTGTTAATAATTAGACATCTTCTCCCCGAATGCATATATTTTATCAATTAATATCCAAAATATTAAAAGATTAACTTTTTTGATAAGGGAGAAAATGAGATTAAAAAAATGGCTAATAATGTGATTTTTAAGATCATAAGGTACGCTAACTCCATATCATGTGCTAAACTCTTTCTATTAATTTTGATGCACATATGAAGGGGGAAGCAAATGATAACGTGATTGGACTGAATGTGGAATTCCCAAAGACTGACCATTTAATTTACTGTATTGGAGTAAAAGGTGTTTAAGTATTAGATATTCCCACTCCCATGATTCCAGTCCCAGAACAGGAGGGATTCTATCCCATGGATAATCCACTAGATGAGAGTAAGTAGTCCTTAGGTATGAAAAAAAGGAGTAAAAAGTAACGAATAGATGGAAAAGTGACGACTGAGATAGAGGCTAGACAAGAACAAGACCCAATAAGGTACTATCATGAAGTCTCGTACAAACGCTGAAAGGGTTTTAAGGAAATAAAAAGAAAAGTTAAAGATAAAGGGTGAAAATAAAGAAGCCCTACTTACACTTAGGCAGAAACCGGGTCAATACATTTGTTGTCTAGAATCACTAAGATGATTGCTGACATTGAAGACTATACAGTCATGGACCCAGAGAAGCAATGCACAACCCACCCTAGCCACTAAGAAATCTCACAAAGATTTTGTTTCCATTTCTCCATGGAGAATACAACGCATATTCTATCAACTTTCTCACTTCCGAGTACTTGGTAATGAAAAGGTGGCAACTGGCTCCACCTCTGAACACTAAAACCAAAGTGCACTAATGAGAGTCTAGAGCCCAAAAGATGATCATCCATAATCTCATTAGACACTTGTCAAAATTATGCTTTCTAAATTCACTCAATGTGAAAAACAAGAAATATTAATAAGAGTCTTACGCAATTATCCAAATGATTATTACCAGAACATCCGAGAGATACTTAATTGAATTCACAGTGAAGATGGAAATTCCTGCTTGAGGCCAACATCAAACAAGCACTTGGTAGTGACAATGTAGATCCTAAGGACGAGCTTGTGATACTAGATATCGATTCGGTCCAGCTTATGAATTGATGAATTTTAAAAAAGATAAAACTGTTGGTGTGTTATAAAAAACGTTTGCAATTTGACACACCGACTGATTTTCAAAATCGATTTTCAATCCTATGTCCATGGGAAGTCTCACAAGGGTATCTAAACATAGGAAAGCTGAACACGAATTGACAGCTTAATCGGGAAGATAGTAACTTACTGGTTCACTCTTACCGTGTTGTCTGCTTTGAGACACTCCGGTAATAAGAACGGCTAGCGTAGCTACGAAACCCTGTCAAGGAGATTCTTCTGAATTCTACCTGATCACAGGCAGTATTTATACTGAGTAATGGGGAACCGTGGTTTCTACAACAGTATTCGACGAAGTGACAAAGCCACTTTCGTCCATATATATGTTGTTTATCACTAACCCATTCATGCAGGTTTCCTGACGGTGGTAGCTGTTTCCTGATGACAAGTAGAAGCCAATACCACATGCACGTACTCGACCGACATATATAAAGACATCATGAAAGCTCAAGTACATGTTTCAAGACTTCCGCTACTCTAATGTCGTACGTCTTTCTTAAAGCGACGAAGTATTAAGTTGATACCGCACGTCCTCCATAAGTGACGAAGTGTTAAAGTTAAAGAATATCAAGAAAGATGGTTACATGCGCTTTCAACATCAAACATATATGAGCCATGTTGGTCCAGTTTTACCAAGATAACAATAATGCAAAAGATTCACAATATGATGATAAGAGATTAAGCAGTTGGTTGATGAACTCAAGTAATATCACGGAATCAACATTCCATGTCAAGTCAAAGATACAAGCCAAAGCCTAAAATCAAAGATCACTACATCAATTCATAAGTTAAAGATTGAAGTTAAAGACTACGAGCTCAAGACTAAAGTCAAAGCATAGTATGCTAGTATTTAATTTTTGTAAATTGGAGTGACCTCCCTTAGGGGGAGATTGTTAGGAATACGAAAAGTATCAGTCACTTCCAATATAGTTAGGCATAGCTCGTAGATTAATCATATGTAATATTAGTAAGCTAACCGGGCCAAAGGCTCATGGAAAGCCCATGACAAAGCCCATGGCCGGCCCCTTGCTATTGTTTAAATACCCTCTCCACACATGGAGATGGTGTTGGTTGGTTCATTTTGACACACATAATCTAATCGTTCTTTCTTTGTTACTTTCTCTCACTAGAACCATCTTCCCATCCACTTTCTCTCTCTAGATTTATTTATTATTCCTTGGTGTTATAGATTACTAGTATTATACATAATTATTCATCATTTCCTAAAGTTTCAATCACGAAATTTTGGCAAGAACAAAGACGGTTTCATAATATTTAGTATAATACGATCTTATTAATCTCAAGTTTATATTGAAATCCTATCGTATTTGATCTTGTCAACTTTGTTTATCACCTTTAATTGTATATGCATAATGGTATAGGTCGAAAGACCCGTTTTATGCTATATAGTTTTAAAGATTTGTCTACGATCTTTATCGTTTGGTTGGAGAAATCTGCTTACGTTAATTGGTAAACAAAATAGATTTAATATAATAGTAACTTGATTATTTGAGTGACACACTTGATCGAGTTAAACTAATATAAGTCTTGAGTTAAAACATTTAATTTGTGAAAACATTTTTTGACGAGAAAACCATTTAATAAGTTAAGAATTAAAATCCAAGATCATTATTCTACCAACGCTGTTGAATTATATGAAACTACCCGAGTAGTCATATTCCCTTATCATTGAATTCACTCCTATTGTTTTACTCGAAAAAGTTATTATAATTTATCTTAATATACGAACATAACCAAATCCCTGTGGACTATCTGGTCTTACCTGAAATATTATACTACATACGTGGGTTGTACTTTACCCGTGTGTTGGTTTAAAATCAGTCAAATAGGTATTATAAATTTAAAACTTTCACAACACATCATTACAACATTAAGATAACAATACACATTTTGTAATACAATTAATATAAGTTTAATGGTAAGATGAATTTCAAATAGCCTTCGCTGATTGTCTCAAGTGATAAAACATTAAGATAACAAGAAACATTTCATAATACAATTAATATAAATTTAATGATAAAATGAATTTCAAATAACCTCAGTTGATTATCACAAGTGGTAAAACATTAAGATAACAATAGACATTTTGTATTACAATTAATATAAGTGTAAAACCATAGAGAGGGGGTGAATACGGTTTTCTTAACTTCTTCAAAGTTTATAAAACTTCAAGTCTCGAAAGAGCCGAGTGGTGTACTAATGTACTTTGCAATGAGAATAATAAGTAAATATAGAGAAGAGAAAGAAGGAGAGACACCACGATATATATTGGTTCTGTAAGGGGAGTTTAGTCCTTATGTACTTCCAGTTGCGAATCCACGACACATATACTATACTAGTATAATCCTTATGGTGGACTACAAACCGTATTACAATTTAACTTCACCAATATGCACAAAGATCAACGCTCACAAAGAAGAGTTACTACCTATGGTATTCCGCCCTCAAAATCCACCTCTAAGAACCCGTGATTCGACTTAACCTATAACCAACTAAGCCTTCCCCTTGGAAGCTTACCAAACCCTAAATAAATCCCCAATGATTGATCCCTCGGATATAAGACTTCCCTTATAACTTGATTGATTGAAAGATAAATAGTTGAACCAAGTCCTAACCTAACCTAGAGACTCGATTCTAAAGAAAGGGTATGAGAAAGAAGACCCCTGACAAAACACACAAGTATGGATTAGGTACTTGTGTGGCTCTCTTGCGGAGATGTGTTCACTTTAATAGAATGGTAAGATGAGAAGTTTGGAACACTTAGATGTTAGACTTAGAGGATTGGGGAAGAGAAAAGAGAGGAAAGAATATTTTCAAGAGGTGAGGAATACAAAGGCAAAGGGTGGGTATATATAGACCAAAATTCCTAAACTTGCGAAAATAATCACGAGTGGCGCTCTGCCTAGACGTCAGCGCATGGCCATCGTGGCAGATTCCTGAATTATTTTCTTTGGGACTATGGCGTTTTAAATACCCACACTTGTTAAACCCCTAATTGTACTTCATGCTATGACCTTTCAATCATTCTTATACTCAAGGTCAACCAACTCAATTAGTCATTTGATAAAAGCGTTTATGAAGTATTTAAAAGCCTTCTGCTTGTCTGATATTAAAAAGATAGAAAAGAATAATCGGATAAGGGTATTTTGGGTATTCCTCAAATGGTAACTAGCTTAGTTGGGATCCAATTAATGTTTTGAAAGGCTAGTTAAGGTATAAGAGAATATTCTTGGAATATTCTTAACTTGGAGAGAAAAGGTGGATGTTATGAGGGGAAGATTTAAAATTTGAATTTCAAATGTATTGATCACATGTGTGAAATAGAGAAAGGGATAAGAATGAGTTGCCATGATTTGATGTTGATGGGATGGAAAGGAGCCTCTTGATCTTGTTTGAAATAGAGGGTGAAGATAGATGGTGAGGAGGTAAGTTAGATAGGTGAAGTGGCAAGATCAAGGGTGATTAGAGAAGTGTGTTTGTTTAGAGAGTGAAGTGTGTTTGTTTGTAGAGGGAAATGTGTTTGTTTGCCATTTGAATTTCAATCTAAGGGAGGAGAAGAAAGTGAGGTAACATGGATTGATGAAGTAGTGTAACCAATGGCTAAGTTGATAGTGTGTGTGTGTGTATGTGTGTGTGTGTGTGAAATTCAAATGGCTTTGTGAGGAAGAAGGTGCATAGTGGATATGTGGTGGAGAATGTTTTGATGTGATGTAGAGGATCCTATGTTGGGAATAAAGGGAACAAAAAGTACAACAAATACAAAGAAGGTACATTGTGTAAGAGAATGTGAGTTGGCATATTAAGGATAAGATTTGGGGAATGTTTAAGGGAAGAGGAGTTTAAACTTGGAGATGGTTTGAAGATAAGGACTATGAAGATGATGATGATTAGAGTGAAATCAAATGATTGATTTGGGTTTATAATCACATTGCCAATAAAAGAGAAAAGAGTGGGCATATGTGATTATGGGATGGTTTGAGAAAAGGAATGTTTAGAGCATGTGTGGAGGATATAATCATTTGTTGGGTAAGAAGGGCAAATAAATGATTAAGAAGGATGTGTTGTAGGATTATGTAGAAGGAGTATTTAATCATTTATTGGAAAAGAGATTAAAAATGATTAGAAGGAAGTGTTGTAGGGAGAAGTGTGGGAGTTTTTAAGACATCTTGTACATGTGAGGAATACATGTGTGAGTTTGTAAAAATATTTATAGGTAAGGAGGTGAGAAAACTCAAAGCATGATTGACCTCTAAATACCACAAACTCAGTTAGTCACTTGGACTTAGTCCATGATAATCAACAATGGATTTTATCACTAATCATCTTGATGCAAACAAGCTAAGTGTTTTGCATCTCAAGTAAAGCATATCCTATAACAGGAAAGGATGCGTTTACGCAAAGTGATGTTTGACTTAGTTTGACCAATAAGGTAGTAAAACCCGTTACGTGATTAGGAATAACGTAAATCCGAATTAAGGTCAAATGAATACCTTCATTTGATGGTATGTTGAAAGTAAGTTCATACTAGGTTTAGAAAGAAGTTTTGGCCTTTGCTAGAGGCGTTTGATACAAGATTTGAGTTGGCATTTCATTGAAAAATGAGAGGATTTGTTTTTGCTCATCTCTAAGTCTAAACCTCATTTAGAGTGTTACTAAATGCTCAAATATCATGTACATACCTTAATTAAAGTTTCCACTTGTGTCGGGTAAGAGGAAAGCCAATAAAATCAAATCAGTAAAATGGATTTCGAGAGTGATGTAACCCTCACGCGTCAGCGCGCTAGAATAAAGTCTTGATTTCTTATTTGAGTTGTAGATCTTCTTTTTCCCTTTCCGTGGCATGGTGAATCAAGTAAAACGGAGTTCGGATGAAGGAGTTATGGCCAAAATACTAAAGCATCCTCTAAAGTCATCATATAAACTTGATTTCTTCTTTTGGCTTTGTTTCTTCACCTGATTCTCATCTAACACATGTATGAGGCGTGTTCCTATATTTCAATCTTTCGATAATGATTTTAAGTGTCTCCTAATATATATTTATGATCATCAAAATACAAAGGAGATCTTAGTCATCATTTTGCACCAACGATCTCCCCCTTTTTGATGATGACCAATATATATTCGAAAGCAAATGAAATTACTACGAAGCATGAAAGGCAAGAACCCTTTGATGAGGCATACGTCGTGAGCTTCCTTGTCTTGATCTTGAGTAGCTCTAGCTCTTTACTTCCCTTCTCCTCCTTTTATCAAATCAAAAAGGTGGGATCTTGGTCTTTCACTTGAAGGTTGATATCTTTGTAGAGGTAGAAAGTAGATGTATTTACACGTGCTCCCCCTAGATCGTTGCTCCCCCTTGTTCTAAGGCGGGGATATATGGGTCAAGAGCACCAACTTTGCAGTGTGCTTGGCTTCAAAAGGAGCAACAAATAACACACAACAAGCAACATACAACAAACAACGCAATCACATGTACAATTCCAAGATGGGTTAGTTTACCATTTAGAGATTTGAATACATAGGTTAGTCCAAGCATAGCATCATATCATACATATCCAAATGTTGATAAAATCAAGCAATCACATGCATAACATCATCACATAGTTATTCATAAGACAGATTTATCAATCATGCATCAATATATCACATACTCAAGTAAGCATAATACATATTCAAATTAGGGAACATTGTTTCACATACAAGCACTTTAAGGGTGTAAGGCAAGACCTAAGTGTTCAAGGCAAGAGGCGATAGATATCTAATTACTTTTAAGTGCATGCATACCTAGTCTTAATTTATAACATCTACTCAAAATCCTACATGGATATGAATGCAACTTTAAGTGCATTATGTTTAGACCTTTTGTGTAATACTTTCACCAACAATGTAAGTATAATTTTTGACTCATATATAATCCTAAAGTTAAAAGGCTTTCCAAAAATCTAGGTTGTAGAATCTTATTTGTAACTCAATTCTAATTACATCCAAAGATGAGTAGGCATATTACGTATGTATAAACTAATCAAGCACACTCAATATCTTAATTATGCCAATCATATGAAAGTCCTAAGCATAAGTTGCTACCTAATGACAAGTTATGGCATGAGGGGATCCCTAAGTGAGTAATTAACACTGTGTATTACTCTCCCCTAGATTAATACAACCTCTCAAAGTTAGAACCTATATGGTGACCTCAAAAACTACAACATAACTTTTTCATGCCTTTTACGTAATTCCTAAGCGCATAAATCAAGCTTTAGGAGCTTAATAGCATTCAAAGCAAGCACAATCTAAAATTCCTAGATTATTCTAAATCTATAAAAGCATAAAGATGTGCACCATACACATTTCCTTTAATGACCTCATTTTAAAAATATTTTTTCCTAACTTTTGAAGATACATGTCTAGAAAATGAACCTAAGTGGGTAAGGTGTGAATTCAAATTAAGCAATTAAGCACCTAGAATCATATTACCGATAATATGTTGGAGTTGTGAGCTCATGATCTACTATCTTTAATGGACATCCAAACAATTAACATGTTATCAATAAGCATGAAATCAACTAGTATCATGGCAAGTAGGCATATAAGCAAATAACATCAAAACATATTTCTCATGCAAGCACATTTTTAATATCATCATTTAATCACTATGACAAGTACGCATATAATCACATATCATCCATGAACTCTTAATTTATGAAACCATATCGTATACCTAAAGACACTTAATCACATGAACCAATTACGTGTGACTAATTACTCATCATGGCAAGTAGATGTGTGAGAAAATTTCATGTTATCACCTTATTGATTTTTGACATATTGTTTAAACATCTACTTGTTAGCAACATAACCGTGCATTTCATTTATTTGTATATGTTCTAAAAGATTTGTCATTTAGGCATTTACATATACGCATTAAGCAATTAAGCAAACGACTCATGATGTTATGTATTAATGTGAAAACTTTAATCATCTAACCTGTGTATCTTAGTTTAAGATTTAAGATGACTTAATTTATGCATGCCGCACATAACTTTCGTTTTCATTCCTAAGTTCAATTTCTCAAACTAACAAGTATTTTCATGCATCCATATCATTTAAATTTCCATAAGTTCTATATTAAACATATATTCATGTTTAGTCTAACTTTAAGTTAATTGTCTTTAAGCTTTTAAGTTCACCTAACTTTTGAAGTTGTGGCAACAATAAGCTACCTAGCATTAACTAAATTTACATAACCTATTTCGACGAACTACACTTATACAGTGCACATAAATATTCATAAACAAAAAGGAAAACATATCTATGAATTATAATGTAACGATTTTTTTTTATAACCATGAGATAAAGGATCTACCATTGATGCATTGTCTACCGATAACCTTGTCCATAAAGGTTACAGTTAACACTATCATACTCCTAAGTGTAAAGGAAAGTAAATAATCTTCTACTACCGATCATGAGCTTAGACCAACCACTATCCACAATCTAATAGACCTGTTCAAGCTTATACCTTACAAACATATAACTCAAAAACTTGGTCCCCAATGGTTGTTAGGTCTATTGGTGTTAGCGTAAGACACTCCTAAGTTAAACATTGATTCGCGTAGAAAGTATCGGTAATAATATTCCCGTAAGAAATAAGAATTACTTTAGGAAAAGTAATAATTATCCTCCCGAAGTCGAGTCCACGGCGAGATATGAATTTGAGATTTAAGTTTATGTTTTTAATTTGATGCTTGATTATCAAAGATTTTTAGTTTGGTTTTATACTAATAATGTAATAATAAGCTATATTAAAACTAATTAATATTAAACTAATCAAATAGATCTAAAATATATATTAAACGAATATGTGTCAAGTGAGGAGAAAAGATCATTAAGTGTGAAGGTAAGTTTTTATTAATGAATTAGTACCTGTCTAAAAAACTATTTTCTCACAATGTTGGTTTATTTTGAAAATACTCTTTTATCTTGGTATTAATTACTAGACTAATGTTTAATTATTCTTACGACTTTTGCCCGTTTAAATAACCAAAACATAAATCTAAATAATTCACAAATTATTAATCAACAATCTCTTTTTAATTTCACACTTAAATCACTAATCACTACTCACTTAACAAGCATAAAATAACTACTCACTACTCATTGCAACAATCAAATCAACAATCATATTAAACATATTAAACTAATTACACTAAAAATACTTAATATTTAAATAGGAAAGAAAGTAGAACCCGGTCGAAGCAACGAAAACGAAATAACGACTAGATTTAATAAACTAAATAAAATACGTAAGTTTATTTCTAATTTAGATTTTATTAAACTAATTAGTTGTTAAAGTTATAAACTTTATGTACTAAAAAGCTTGTAAAATCTATAAAAGCTCTAAACTTAAGAAATTAAGCTAGCTTATTAAACCCTTAAGCTCCTCGCCTTAGATGTTGGAATAGATTCATCAAAACACAACACAATCAAGGTTATAATAAACAAGATATATGATTAATAAGATAGAGATTAAACTAGAGACTACTAAAAATGAAAACTTTAGATCTAACTCCACCTGAGACTAAGATGTTCTACTCCAAAAAGTGAATGAGAGACGGGTATATTTAAGGATTAGACCTAAAACAACAAGCTACTCGAAAAAGCTAACAACTTTAAGCTAGAAAATAAGCTAAAAACAATAGATCCAAATCCACCCAAAACTAAGGTGTTCGCTTTGAAAAGTGAACGTGGATTGCGTATATTTAAGGATTGAGTCTAAAACAATAAGCTAGAATAAAAATAATCAATCAAAATAAGCTAATATAAGCTTATTCGAAAAGTTTGAAATCAAAAATAATATAAAATAAGCTAGTCTAAATAAGCTACTAAGAAGCTTATTCGAAAACTACACTTAAAGAAAATAAGCCATCGAAATAAGCTAAGAAATAGCTTATTCAAAAACCCTCAAACCAACAACTATGAAATATGCTTGTTTGAAATAAGCTATGGAAATAGCTTATTCGAATATAAGCTTAAAAGATCGGGTCCAAAAATAAGCTAAAAAGAGCTTATTTGAGAATAAGCTAGAAAAATAAATTAGATAAGAAAGAAAAGAGAATAAGCATAAGAAATAAGCTTCAAGTAACACCAACCTTCATCTTCATTAATCTCAATAAGTCAATACAATAAGCTGGAACAATAAGCTAAAAAGCTTTTACAATAAGCTAAACTAAATACAAAATGAGCGTAAACTAAATCTACTATGTGTAATTTTTTGTAAAGGAAAGCGTCTCCGAATGAATAGATCTGGTCCAAATATATAGCCCAAGTCCAGGGGTACGTTTGTCTTTTTAAGTCTCTTCCAGCACACAACTTTTATTCTCAGCCAATCATTGGGCATTGATTGCTTAGGATCCTTCACAACAGCCAATCATTGGCTACCAATTATTGCCCCTTCTAGAAGCCTCGAGATCCTTCCTGCCAGCCTGTTTCTTTTTGTCATTACGTCTACGTGGAAGGCCCTAATTGGCCAGCCACCTCATACCTAATCATTAGTCGCCACCTGCACTGCCATGTGTCGTCCTTTGATTGGTCAGCCGCTACGTCGCCACTTGTAACCTAGTACCTGCACACAATGATTAGATGACAGCGACGCTGCCACGTGGCAGCTCCTTATTGGCCAGCTGCCACTGATGTGGCAGCCACGTCAGCAGTCATGTCAGCAGGTGCCCCCCCCTAAGTCTTCCCCCCCCCGCCCCCCCCTAATTGCTCCCACAGTGTCCCCCCAGCCACGATTACACGCCACGTGTCCACCGACTGGCATACACATGGTGCTGACAAGGATAACACCAAAATTAGACATGGCCATGGTCGAACTCGGGACCTATTGGGAAGCAGCTTAAGGACTCAGTGTTTAACCATTTGAGCTAGAGTATACTTCCAATATATATATATATATATATATATATATATATATATTACAACAAAAATCTTTTAAGGGCAAAATGTTGGGGTCCGGTTCATTTAATAAGAAATGGTCAAAAAGGAATTTGACCGGTTCAAATAGAATTAATTGGACCGGTTCAAAAAATTAAAGACCGTTCAAACGTGAAGGAAGGTACCGATGGACATCACAATTAATTTCGGCGATTCTTACTTGTCCAATCCAACGGTGTGCTCGGGGAGTTTTTACAACTTCATTTAAACATCGATAAACGTTAAAACATTGTCAAAAAAATCATCTGAAAATCACCGTTTTTGCTTTGTTTTCAATCCTTTGTACCTGCAAGATATAATAACACATATCAAACATATTTACTATATAATTTAACATATTTTATAGTTATATTATGTTTTAGAGTGTTTTTCTAGGCTAAAACGATGTGTGTTTAAGCACATATCAAATTCCCCCACACTAAGTCATTGCTGGTCCCACACGCAATGTTTATTATACACGTTGTGAAAGAAAATCTTTTAACCCCCCTTAAATAATAATCCCTCACATCAAACAAGTACAGAAAGATATTCATCAAGGGGTTATAGGAAAAGTCATTTGTTTCAAAAACGCTCCGTTTTAACCATTTACTCATTAATAGAAAAAAACTAATTTAAAATTTTATTCAAATTATATAAAAGGCTTTAAGAACGGGAGTTCGTCATCCTAGATTTTCACAATCCCCAAACCAAGCTTAAAACAAAATCACAGCTAATTATAAAATTGGATGCTAACACTACTCATAAATGTTAATTGTGTAAGCGTAGCTACTTCTCGCTCCCTTATTCCTAATTTCTCTAAGGATTTTATTTGGAAAACATAAAGTGAAATGAGGTTACTTATTTAAATAGATTATGGTCTTATTATTATAAAGAAGACCGGTTTAAACCATAATTAGTTTGAAATCCTTTCTTAAAGAAATGATTTGCTAAGAATAAGGTCCACATTAAGGTTTTAATTTCGCATGATTTAGGGGTTATCCTTTTTATTTCATCTGAAACAACCCAACTACGAGTCTAGAGACGAAGGCTTTATTTAGATAACCCCGGAGTCAAAATTTGGCTTTATTATTATTATTATAGCAACAATATTAGCCCTTGGTCCTTTAAACAACTGAGACATCGGGAGCGAACCGACAAGAAATAGTAGTCTTATTTCGACCTCGGGAATTTCCTCAACCTTTTTGAATTCTGAGTCAACGGGAGCGAACTGTCAGGAAACAGTAAACTTTTATCAGTCTCGGATTATTATTATTATTACTTCCACCTTTTAAACAACTGAGTCAACGGGAGCGAACCGTCAGGAAACCGTAGTCTTATTTTGGCTTTAGTTTATTATATTATTATTATTTTTATAGCCAAATTTCAAGTCATGTGGTCTTTTAACTACCTAGACAACAGGAGCGAACCGTCAGAAATTGGTAGCCTATTTCCCCACAACAGTAACAAAACCTTGGTATGTGTTTAATTACACACACCTTTTACCTTTAAAAACAAGTTAAAATAACCAAAAACGGACTTAAAATGCCAAAAATATGCTTGTTTTGCTAATTATGTTGTGCAGGAACGGATATCTAAGAAAAGGACGAAAAACAAAGCCAAAACGACAAAACCGGACACGGAATGGAAAAGCGTGGAAAAGACAAAGTCAAGACAAAGCCCAAGTGTGAAAAAGTCAACCAAAGTCAACCCCGATAAATCCAAAGTCAAAAAGTGAAGAAAAATAAGTTTAGGGGCCAAAATTGCCAAGTCCCTAACTTATTTAATGAAGGAAAAGAAGAAAAATACTTGCAAGGGCTCATGCTGCCATTTTCAAAAGTTATAACTCATGAGGGCCATTTTTGCCATCCCTCAAAAGTTATAACTAACAAGGACCATGGATGCAATATCAATTATAACACTTAAGGGGTGTTTCTGCCAAGTCCCCAAACTTTAACACACACAAGGACGAAAATTGCAAAGCATGTATAACCCTTGAGGGGCTTTTATTGTCAATCTCCCAAACCTATCACCCCCGTTTGAAACTACTGTACATCTCTCTCACACATTTCCCGCCAAACTTCATAACCCCCCAAACCTGTCATTTTCAACCTCGTTGACCCCCCATAACACTCCAAAACCATCACCAACACTTACCCCACCCCCCACATGGGTCAATGAACAGCTTGGCAATCCTATGTGATCGTATTGGCCAAGAACAAATCAATGGCTGTGAAGGGTGTTGATTAATTTGTGTGGGCAGCAAGATAAATGAAAGGCCAGGATTAACTTTGTGTTTACACTCTCACAACAAGCACACAAGGCTGTTTTGTGTCTTAAAAGAAGCACACAAAGAGAGAAGTCAAGAGTGCAAGACCCTAGCTTATTTTCCTATATAAGCTTTTGTAAGCCATGTTGGCAGAGAGTAGTTTTAGGTGTAGTTTTCTTTTAAAAGTTCAGTTTTAAAGTTTTTAAGTATTCCAACTTCCATGTACTTGTATTTTTAAAGATTAATGAAAATTCAGTTGATGT
>BQNB010076417.1:0-31167 GCA_026074375.1 Tanacetum coccineum
TTCTTTTCAAACGACATGTTAGTAGTCGTTCTCTGATCTTGTGCTATTGACCCAATAATGTAACGCCTTCGGATATTCAACATTCCGCTGCATACTCAGATTTGAGGGTGTTACACTTTTTCCTTTTGAGCTTGACCTGCAACAATGTTATCTTTGGTTCCTGTAATACCATTAGTTTGATTTCCTGTAACAACTAGCACATAGTTCATAGATTTTGACAAAGAATCAACATCAAAAAGCAAGTCTAGTCCATTTCCTTTCACATTAGGTTCATTTTCAAGAAATCTAATGTTTAAGGTCTCTTCAACTATCCTGGTCCTCTTGTTAAACACTCTCATGGCCTTACTAATCATAGAGTATCCAACAAAATATCCATCATTAACTTTTTCATCAAACTTGTCTAGATGATCCCTGGTATTTAAGATGGTAACAGGACACCCAAAATGTTTCATGAAGTCTATCAGTGGAGGTCTTCCAAGAATAAGTTCATAAGGTGTCTTGTTATGAGGCTTAATGACTAAGACCCTATTTCGTACATAGCAATCAGTATTAACTGCTTCAGCCCAAAAGGTGGTTGGTAACTTAGAGTCAACTAACATAGTTCTTGCAGCCTCTATTAGTGTTCTATTCTTCCTCTCAGCAACACCATTCTGCTGAGGAGTCCTAGCAATACTGAATTCCCTGTTAATCTCCTTCATTTCACAGAATTGATTCATTACACTACTTTTAAACTCAGTTCCATTGTTACTTCTGATAACTTTTACTTTGAAGTCTAGTTGATTTTCTATTTCTGTAATGAAGGTCTTTAATATCCTACTTGTCTCATCCTTAATGGCCAAAAAGAATACCCAAGAAAATCTACTAAAGTCATCAGTAACAACTAGGCAATAAGACTTTTTCATTAAACTCTTAACATTTATAAGACCAAATAGGTCCATATAAAGCATATATAAGGGTTTGCTGATTGAGTTCCCAAGTTTGGTCTTACAGGAGGCTTTGTGTTGCTTTCCATTCTGACAAGCAACACAAGAATGGTCATTTTCAAAAATCTTTGAAGGCAAACCTCTAACAAGGTTTCCCCTCACAAGTTTGTTAATGTTTGTGTGACCAAGCTTCCTATGCCATAAATTGGATTCATCAATTATAGCCTTAGCAAAGAGGCAAGTTAAACCTTTAGTGGGAACAACACTCTTTAGGTCAATACTGTAAATGTTATCCTTTCTTAGAACTCTCAGCAAGACTTGACTTTCATCAAGTAGCTTAAAATCAAAGGATAAAACAAGACATTCAGTGTCAGTAAAAAGAAGTGTCACATATTTGTGACACACTAAACAAGTTATACTTAAGCTCCTTATGAAAGTATACATTATCAAAATCCAATGTTCCTGTTTTGATTTTACCTTTTCCAGAAATTCTACCTTTACCATCTCCAATGGAAACAAAACCACCATCATAATCTTCATATTCAGTAAGATAGCATTTGTTTCCAATCATGTGCCTTGAGCAATCACTGTCAATAACTCTTTTTTCCTTGTACTCCTTCTACTGTGGGTTGCCCTGCACATAAAATAAGAGAATTAGACTCTTTTGGGGATCCAAGCCATTATAGACTTGGATCTGCCTCATGCATCAATGTAAGAATATTTCTTGAAAGTATTTGATGCACTACTATTTTTGGCTTTCCAAACCCAACATGCTGAGACCTTAATAGCATTAACCCCTTCTCCCTTATTTTCACTTACTACTACTATATCCTTAGCAGTAGTATCTTTTACCCAGACAGTATTAACTTTTTTATTGAAAATACTGTTTTTGTATTCAGAATACTTGTTAAATGTCCTTTTGACTTGCGAATATCCCTTCTTATAAGCATTTGAAATTAATCTAGGATGATTCACAGTTGGTTTTGAGCCAGCAGTATTAACTGGTCTAACAGTAGTATTAACACTTGCACTAATAGTATTAATTTTGCCAGACCTGGTTAATACTGCTTATGGAACAAATCTTCTATTAAGGTGAGGGTGAGTCATTTTATTAGCAAAGTTGTTGTGATTCACCCTACTTGAGTTGTTCCACACTGGTCTTATAACCTTTTTATCACATACATAATGAAGATGCTCAAAACTACCACAAACAAAATAAGCTTTATTAATCATTTTTAAGTCACTTCCTAGTCTCTGGGACATATGATTGTTCCAGTTTCTTTGGTTCCCTCTAGGACAGTATTTGTTTTGTTTAGGTGTTTCTACCTTCTCTACTATTTCCCTAGCATACTTAACAAATTTTATCTTTTTAGTGCTAGGTTTAACAGTTTTATCATCAACATTAGGTATAAATTCTACCTCAATATCATCATTAGAATTCCAATCCTCAATGACTGGAGGTTTAAAGTTATTCTTCCTAACAGTTTTAGGTTCTACTGCATCACCATTACTTTTTACTTCAGCAAACTCATGATTTGACTCAACTGTCTTAACATTACTAGGTGTAACAATAGTAGTAACATCAATATTCTCACTTTTAACTATTTCATCCATAAATGTTAGATTAGGTTTGTAGGGAATGAAGTTCCCTATATAAGGTAGGGGAACTGCATGATATCCCTTATCAGAATTGGACTTATTTTTCTCCTGATTTTCTAACATCTCAGATGAATTCACAAAGCTTTCTGCTGCAGGAGAAGCTATAGCAGAAAAAGCTGCATTAAATCCTAGTCCAGTTTTAAACTTGACACTAACTTGACTTTCTAGAAAATTGTTCAAAGATTTAGATGAATTTTGAAACTTCTCTAATGTTAGTTTTAACTCATCTCTCTCTTTTTCTGCCTTTTCTAATTTCTTTTTGTTTTCAACTAAAGCATTATCTCTTAGTTTAACTTTAAGGTTTAAAACATTAATGCTTTCTTCATACACAACCTCATTTTTCTTATAGTAAGCTAGTCTATCTTATACTTATTCTAAACCATCTTTATAAGATACTAAATTAAGTTGAGACTTTTGGTAATCTGAAGACAAACTATCATATTGTTCTTTGAGAGTAGCATAAGCTTTTACACATGATTTAGAACAAGAATCTACCTCAGAATCTGAACTGGAAGAACTTCCTGAAGATGTAAATTCCATTAATGCAAAGTTTGTAGGATGCTCTACTTCATCTTGGTAGCTCCAATCATACCCTCCAATTCCATCTTGAGCAACCAAGTCATTTTCAGTGGGAGTTTCCACTGTCATGGTTCTTCTATTAATCTCTCTTCCTCCGTTTTCCTAATTTCTAAGAGCTCTACATTCTCTTGCAAAGTGACTATATTTATGAAAATTGTAGCACTCCACTTTAGACCTATCAAATCCAACTCTTTGACCATTTACATCTAGCTTCCTGTTAGGATTCAGAGCTTTTACACTTAGTACTGCTAGTTATAGTTAGTTAGTACTGCTAGTACATTGTTAGTACTTCCAGTATAGTTAGTACTGTTAGTATAATAGTTAGTACTGTTAGTTATATAGTTAGTTATGCTTAAGTGATATGCATGAGTTATAATAGGAATAGATATGCATGATAACTTGACGCATTTTGTAAGCCCATTAGGGTTTTCCTTAAGTGTATAAAAGGAACCCTATGACATAGTTAGAGATATTAATTTTCACATCAAGTTATATCAAGTTTTCGTAGTTAGTTATTCTATAACCTAGGCAGAATATTTGCAATCAATATATATTCAAAATTTTGTTTACATTGTTCTTCTTAGTATTACAAGTTAGATTCCGTATAACATGTAGTATTCATAATCATTGTTTCTCATATAGTTAGTTTTAATCTATTCAAGTTAACTAAGCCTTAACAAGCTAAGAAGATCTATTCATTGGGACTCACACTTCCTGCATGTCCTCTTGATGAATCTCCTAGCTCTAATTGTCAGCATGGCCATCTCCCATTGCAAATCCATTTCTTCCAGGTCATCAGGATCAATTTGTTCTAGATCCTCTTATGAAATTTGAGGAGAATTGAGCTGACTAGCCAGGAAAGCATAGATCACAGCATCACTAAGATTATCTCCAGATGTAGGATTACATTGAGTATGAGCAGCACTAACTTCATAAGCAGTGTTATCTGCTTCATTTGTACTGCTATTGCTGTTAGTGCTATTGGAGGACACAAAAGCCACATTTTGTGGATTTTGACTTGTACTTGATGATCCTGAGATTTCAGGTTCATATATCTTTAAGTTGTTGTATAATTCATCTAAACTGATGGTCTCTATTTCTTGTTTGTTCCTCCAGATCAAAGCATGAGTCTTCCATTCAGATGAAAGACTTATCAACAATTTTAAGTTCATGTCCTCTTGTGTAATAACTTCGCCTTGAATCTCCAACCGAGTGATAAGTTTTTGCAACCTATCAAAAGTTTGATCCATTGTCTCTGAACTCAATCCTACAAAGTTCTCTTATTTTTCCTTGAGTAGAGTTCTCTGAACTTTCTTGGATTCCTTGTTTCCTTCATACCTCTTCTCAATTGCTTCCATGAGCAATTTTGCATCTTTATATGAATGGAACTTCAGTTGATCCTTAATTAGGATTGCCATCAATAGAGTTCATCTAGCTTTCATCTCATTCCTCCTATCCTGCTTTTCTTTTGCAGTAGTAGGTTCATATTTCTGCTCAATTTCTCTAACAGTTTTATTCAGCACTTTGTTACCATTTTTAATTACTTCCTAGAGGGAGTAATCAGTTATGAGAAAATATTGTTCTATCCTCATTAGCCAGAGATCATAATCCCATGGGTTGAGAATAGGGAGTTTTGCAGTCAGATTTGTAGAAGTAGTTCCTGCCTCTATACTATCTCTGAGAATTAGATCTAGTATGTGTTGTTAGTTTCTTCTTATTCAAAAATTCACAACAAGCTCTCATACCACTTGTTGATCCCATTGAATAGATCTTTAACTCCTTAGCTTGATGTAAGGTTTAGTATCCTTGGATAAATCCAAAGGCACTAAGATTGAAACTTTGAGTGTATGATATAACTATGCGGAATCTAGTTTATACCACTAAGAAGAATAAAGAAAAAGTATGTTTGAGACACATAAATACAACCAAAACAATAAGCTCCAATATATTAATATGAACACTCTTTGATAGTGTTAGGGTTTACAACCTTGAAGCTATGAAAAACTATAAAAGACTAAGATATCTTGATCTATGCCTTAGGGTTCCTTTTATACACCAAGGAAACCCTAATGGGCTTACAAAACACGTATAATGATAATGCATATCTATTCCTAATTTAACTCATGCATATCATAAAAGCAATACTAACTATACAAGTCTAACAACACTAAGTATTGACTAGCAGTACTAACTATACTGACAGTACTAACAATGTACTGGCAACACTAACTATTATAACTAGCTTTACTAATAACTTAAACTATTTTCTTTAAACTTCAATAGCAGCACAATCTTGAACTAGCAGTATTAACTTCCAAAACTAACAGTAGTAACTTTAGAAGCCTTTAATTCCTAACAACACCTAGTCCTAAGAAGGTTGTTGTCACACCCATGAACAATGTCAAGAAAGTTAGGTTTGCTGAACCTCTCACATCCTCAAGCAACATTAAACAGGTAGAGTCTTCAAATATATCAGATTCTAACACACCTGTGTTGTCTTCTACAGGAGTGAACTATTTTACTAATTGCGGATCAAAGCCTCCAGGCAATAAAAAGAATGATAGGATCTCGCAAATACCAAGTAGGAACAAGAAGAATAAAGTATAAGCCCAAACTAGGAAAGTTAATAAAATGAATCATGTTGTTAAACCTATTTGTGATGTTGATGTTAAGCATTCACTATCAAATGCGAATTCTAAAATTCTCTGTGCTACATGTAATAAATCTATGTTTGATGGTGTTCATGATAAATGTCTTCTTGATCTTGTGCGAAATGGGAATAACCGTACTAAATCTGCTAACAAACATAAAAAACAAAATATTTAGAAACCTATGGGTCATGTATTCACTGAAGTAGGATTTAAGTGGAAACCAACAGACAGAACCTTCACTATAGTTGATAATTCGTGCCCTTTAACTAGGATCACCTCAACTAATGTAGTGTCTTCTAAGCATACCACTTCCCACTCAACTGAAATACAAAAACTAGAGATTAAAGTCTATAGCAGGAAACCTAAAAATGTTAAAAATACAGGCTCGAGTAAAATAGCTAAAATTGTAGAATCTAAGAATGCTAACACTCGGAACCTAATCAAACTTGGGGATCCAATGCAACAGATATTCCATTGTCTTCTTCTCTTGTCATGACAGGTTGTCCAGATTGTACTCTGGTATCTGGACTCCAGATGTTCAAAACACATGACAGGGAATTGCTCTCAGCTCAGGAACTTTGTCAGTAAATTTCTAGGTACTGTTAGATTTGGGAACGAGCGGATTGCAAGGATTATGGGGTATGGTGACTATCAGTTGGGAAACGTTATTATCTCAACGGTATACTACGTTGAGGGGCTTGGACATAACTTGTTTTCTGTTGGACAATTTTGTGATGCGGATCTTGAAGTTGAATTTCAGAAAAACACTTGCTTTATTCATAATTTAGAAGGTGTTGATCTACTTTCAGGGTCCCGAGACATAAATTTGTACACAATTTCACTTGATGACATGCTTAAATCATATCTAATCTGTCTTCTATCCAAAGCATCAAAGACTAAGAGCTGGTTATGGCACCGTCGATTATCTTATCTCAACTTCAGTACTTTGAACAAGCTAGCTAAAGACGGTCTTGCATGAGGAATTCCTAGACTTAAATTTCAGAAAGATCATTTGTGTTCAGCATGTGCATTAGGGAAAAGCAAAAAATCCTCTCATCAACCCAAATCTGAAGACACTAACCAAGAGAAACTATATCTTTTCCATATGGATTTGTATGGCCTGATGCGTGTGGCTAGTATTAATGGGAAAAGGCATATCTTAGTGATAGTCGATAATTACTCAAGATTTTCTTGAGTAAGATTTTTGAAGACAAAAGATGAAGCTCCTACAGCCATCATCAAATGTATTAAAAACATACAAGTTTGTTTAAATGCCACTGTCTGGAATGTTTAAACAGATAATGGAACCGAATTTTTCAATCAGACACTTCATGAATTTTATGAAAATGTTGGCATCTCGCATTAGACTCTTATTGAAGCCGCTCGAACAATGCTAATATTTTCTATAGCTTCATTATTTCTCTCGGCCGAAGCTATCAATACAGATTGTTATACCCAAAACCGTTCTTTGATACGCATCCGATACAACAAAACTTCATACGAGCTTATGCAAGACAAGAAACCAGAGTTATCATTCCTTCATGTCTTTGGTTGACTTTGTTATCCTACCAATGACCATAAGGATCTGGGTAAATTTGATGCAAAAGCAGACATTGGGATTTTCGTTGGTTACACGCTTGCAAAGAAAGCGTTCTGAAACAATTCATGTAACGTTCGATGAGCTAACAGCAATGGCTTTTGAATAATTCAGTTCAGGACCCGAGCTTCAATATAGGACTACTGCTACATCCTGTATAGGACTCGTTTCAAAACCTGTTTCTCAATAACCTTGTATTCCACCAAACAGAGATGATTGGGATCCTTTGTTTTAACTAATGTTCGATGAGTACTTTAACCCTCCAACAATTATTGTATCTCCAGTTCAAGAAGCTGCCGCTCCAAGACTTGAAGTATTAGCTAATTATCTTATGTCTACTTACATTGACCAGGATGCTCCATCAACAAGTATTCCCTCATCACAAGAACAAGAACATACTCTAATCATTTCTCAAGGTTTTGAATAATCACCAAAAACACCAACATTTTATAATGATCCACCTAATGAATCTCCTCATGAAGACTTGACTTCTCAAGGATCATCATCGAATGTGAGACAAATCCACACTCTATTTGAACACCTTGGTAGATGGACTAAAGCTCATCTAATAGCAAACGTGATCAGTGATCCTTCTCGCTTTGTATCTACAAGAAAGAAACTTGAAACTGATGCCATGTGATGTTATTTTGATGTCTTCCTAACTTTAGTAGAACTAAAGAACTTCAAACAATCAATGACCGAACCTTCATGGATCGATACAATGCAAGAAGAAATTCATGAATTTGAAAGACTTGAAGTTTGGGAATTGGTGCCATATCCAGATAATGTATTCTTGATCAAGCTCAAATGGATTTATAAGGTTAAAATAGATGAATTTAGCAGGGTATTAAAGAATTAGGCAAGATTCGTTGCTCAAGGATTTAGACAAGAAGAAGGAATCAATTTTAAGGAATCATTTACACCGGTTTCTAGAATAGAGGCCATTCGTATCTTTGTAGCAAAATGTCGCTCACAAGAATATGACAATCTACCAAATGGACGTCAAAACGGCTATCTCAAATGGCGAGCTCAAAGAAGAGGTCTACGTTTCTCAACCAGAAGGATTTGTTGATCAGGACAACCCATCGCATGTGTACAAGCTCAAAAAGGCTCTTTACGGTCTCAAACAAGCACCACGTGCATGGTATGATACGTTGTCAAGCTTCCTTATCTCTCAACAATTCTCTAAAGGTGTAGTTGATCCAACACTCTTCACACGGCATGCTGGAAACGACTTATTACTGGTACAAATTTATATTGACGATATAATATTTGCATCCACTAATAGTGCCATGTGTAATGAGTTTGCTAATCAGATGACCACTAAGTTCAAGATGTCGATGATGGGGCAAATGTCATTCTTTTTAGGATTACAAATTTCTCAAAGTCCTAGAGGCATCTTTATAAACCAATCTAAATATGCTTCTGAAATTGTTAAAAAATATGGTTTGCATACTACTGATTTTGTTGACACACCCATGGTTGAAAAGAATAAACTAGATAAAGATCTACAGTGGAAACAAGTTGATGCTACACTTTACCGTGGCATGATTGGATCCCTAATGTATCTTACATCCAGTAGACCTGACCTTATATATGCAGTCTGCTTATGTGCCCGATATCAGGCTAAGCCTACCGAAAAGCACTTACAAGTGGTGAAACGGATCTTTTGATACCTTAACGGAACCATTAACATGGGTCTCTGGTATTCGAAGGATACCGATATGTCAATCACATCTTATACAGATGCCGATCACGTGGGGTGTCAAGACACTAGACGTAGTACATCAGGAAGCGCTCAGTTCTTAGATGATAAACTTGTTAGCTGGTCATCAAAGAAGCAAAAGAGCACTGCCATCTCGAGTACAAAGGTTAAATATATCGCCTTATCTGGGTGTTGTGCTCAAATCCTTTAGATGAGTTCACAACTAACAGATTATGGTTTTCAATTCAATAAGGTTCCTCTGTACTGTGATAACAAGAGTGCGGTTGCTCTCTGCTGCAACAATGTTCAACACTCACGAGCCAAGTACATCGATGTTCTCTACCATTTTATAAAGGAGCAAGTGGAAAATGGAATCGTAGAATTATACTTTGTTCGTACTGAATACCAACTCGCCGACATCTTCACCAAACCTTTGCCAAGAGAAAGATTTAACTTCTTGATCGAAAAGCTCGGTATGAGAAGCATGTCTCTGGAAACGTTGAAAAGTCTGCTGAGGAATCAGATGAGTGATGGTGGTAACTCATATCCTGTATCATATGTACATAAGAAAATATAAAAACACAAAAATATTTTTCTTTTATATAAAATTTTCAAAAACAAAATTAAAAATTAAAAAAATCAGAAAAATATAAAAATATGTATCACTGGCATGTCTTCTAAAAATTGATAACATTTATGGTCTTAGAAATGTCATTCAATAATAATACGAGGCTGTAAATGATGTTCAAGCAGAAGTTTCAACAGCTTTCAAAACATGCCCAAATGGCTTGATATTATTTCCGATAGTAACCCGTTCTTCATCTTCAAGGCAAGTATGTCGTCAAAAAGACAAATTGACCTCACAACAGGAAATTTATTTTTCTCTGGAATGAATTACCTTATATTCATTCAAAGGCTTGTGATTACTTTGCATCACAACCCATGCTTTTTATATTCCGTAAGTGTATGTGTCAGTGCACTAATGTGTTAAAATAAGGGAAATCTTATTTTTTTGGGTGTTGATTTTCAAAATATACAATAATCATCTTTCAGATTCATCAGATCATCATTTTCTAAGACAATTTTGATCCATCAAATAACGACTACAACTCTTTCAATAGAAAATGGGTCATTATTTGAGGGGGAGAAACTATCAAAATCATATTCTTCATAATTAATAAGGTGTCTATCAAAAAAGGTTTTAATGATATTGGGTGAATAATTAAAGGGGAGTTAATTAAATTTAACTCTATCGGGCTTTACATGGTATTTGTTTAATTTTATAGGGGTATTAATGCAAAATGTGTGATCTTTTTCTTGTTTTCAAAACCTTAGGGTCTAGTTTTGCAATTTGGGAAACTTAGTATGCCTTAGGATAAGTTTAAAAGAAAATTAGAAACATTGTTAAACCTCAGGGGGGCATTTATGCCAAACCTTGAAAGATTTGAACATAAACACCCCCTTACCGTCACTTCCCTCTCATCACACACACAAAAAAACCTTAATCAACCATTGTTAAATCTCAAGACCTTCAATAACTTGCTCAATCTTCATTTTAAGCTTAAGGTACACGTGTGTTAACATTACAACTTCCATATATATGACCAAATCATGGAATTTTACTCAAAAAACCCTAAAATTGACCTAATTTTTTCCACCACTTTAAAGTGTATGAAAAGTTAAATTGTTTGAGGGGTGTTGGTCTATTAGGGGTCTAGTTGTTGTACCCATAACTATTTTTAATGGGGATAACTCATTCATGAGTTTCGAATGATTCTTGATTTCGAAATTGATAAAAATGGGCAAGAACTTGAAAATATTCATAGGTTTGGGTTTAGACCTGTTATATTGAATGATTGAGTGCATTTGAATGTTATTTAACATGTTTGAATGAAAAATCTTGAATATTGTGGGTTTTAGTGTTCATATGGCTCGAACTTGGCTTAAATCAAGATTTTTGTGGTTAATTTGTGTGTTAAAGATGTTAGAATGATTCCTAGATGCTATATGACCAATATTTGATAGATATTGTGGCTTAAAAAGGTAATGAATGTTTAAATAAAATTTACATAGGCGAATAATACTCATATACCTTAACATAAGTGAACAATACGTAGGGATTAAACAGGCTAACTATACATAAGTGCTTAACACAGGCGAACTATACGTTTGCATTTGCACAGGCGAATTATACATTTTTGTATAGGCGAACTATACGTTCATTAGTTACTCAGGTAACCAGATTTCCTGAGCAGTTTCACACTATCAACAGCAGCATAGATGTCTTCAGGAAGACCGAGAAGAATAGTCTGAATTGCTTGTTCATCAGCTTCCATCTGCTTAATTTTTGCTTCCGTGAGTTCATCGTCAGTTTGTTCATGAAACGTTTCAAGAACAAGGTACTGCACATCTGCATCACCTGGTCAGAATCATTCCCGTCAGACAATAATGGACCATTCATAATGGAATTGTAGATTAACTTTCTATTTGGTCTACTCTTAGCATAACGGAGAAGACGAGATGACCATGGAACATAGTTCTCTTTGTTAAGCATAGGAGGACGGTTTTTGGAACCGGCTGCATAGATGTCTTGTTGAGTCGACATTGCAAAAAAATGATGTGAAATTTAAACAAGGACTTTAGTTGGGTAAAGTGATTTGTTGTTGAGGTGGAAAACTATTTCACGGGATTTTACAAATCTTGACTAAACCGAGAAAAATACAAGAGTATTTCGCGGGATTTTACTAAATCAAGAAAAACCGTAAAACAAAAAATTGACTAGTTCGGTCCTCGGCTTGTTCGGTCCTACGCTAGTTCGATCGATGGCTAGTTCGGTCCTTGGCTTGTTCGGTCCTTGGCTAGTTCGATCGATGGCTAGTTCGATCGAAGGCTAGTTCGATTGGTGAGTTCGGTTCTAAATGAGCGCTAGTTCGATCCCTCTAGTTCGAGTCAAAAGTTTCACTCGTTCGATTGTCCTTGTTCGATTGTACTTGTTCGATCCAACAGTTTCACTCGTTCGAACCAAACACAACACTCGTTCGAACCAAGCAAAAACACTCGTTCGATCCAAACAAAGAATTACTCGTTCGAACCACTCTTGTTCGATCCTCCTAGTTCGATCCCTGAAGGAGTATGCTCGTTCGATCCAAACAAAAAATCCCTCGTTCGGTCCAAACTACAAATCCCTCGTTCGGTCCTTGAAGGATACTCCTCGTTCGATTGAAGCAGAAATACACTCGAACGAACTAAAAAAAAAAATTTTTGGCTCGTTCGGTTGCGACACCCAGAACTCGTTCGATTCAAACAAGAAGTTGCTCGATTCTTTGCTTCTTTCCGACCTTGCGTTTTGCACAAACAACCACAACGAACTACAAGCACTAAACCACAAGCACTAAACCACAAGGATCTTGTACAAAAAAATTATAATGAAAGATATAATGGAAAAAAATTCGAATAGAACAAAAACAAACAACAAAACTTAATAAGCCGAAACAAAAAATCTCTAATAAGTTACCACACACAAATCACATAACCCAACCTTGGCTCTTGATACCACTTGTTAGGTAATCCATTTCATCACCCTTAAACACAAAATAAGAAAAATAGATATTAGAGAGAGTAAGTTAAAAAAAAACAAAGAAAAAAGGTTTACTAGTTTCATAAAAAAGAAAATGAGAAGCAACACCTCTCCACACTTGGAAGGGCTTTAAATAGCTACAGAAAGGGCTATCTTTGGGCTTGATGTTGGGCGGATCTTAATACAAAATGGCTTAAGCCCGACAATTAGGCCCAATTAGCTTAAATAAATTCCCGTAAACTACGTTTTACTTATACAAGGCTCGAAAATAATAATGACCATCACTTTTAATAAAATACCACAGCTAACAAAACTGATGGTCTCTATTTTTTGTTTGTTCCTCCAGATCAAAGCATGAATCTTCCATCCAGATGGAAGACTTTTCAACGGTTTTAAGTTCATGTCCTCTTGTGTAATAACTTCGCCTTGAATCTCCAACAGAATGATAAGTTTTTACATCCTATCAAAAGTTTGATCCATTATCTCTGAACTTGATCCTGCAAAGTTCTCATATTGTTTCTTGAGTAGAGTTCTCTGGACTTTCTTGGATTCCTTGTTTCCTCCATGCCTCTTCTCAATGGCTTTCATGAGCAATTTTGCATCTTTATATGAATGGAACTTCAGTTGATCCTTATTTAGGAGTGCCATCAACAGAGTTCCTCTAGCTTTTATCTCATTCCTCCTGTCTAGATTTTCTTCTGCATTAGTAGGTTCATATTCCTGCTCAGTTTCTCCAATAGTTCTCTTCAACACTTTGTTACCATTTTTAATTACTTCCCAGAGGATATTAGTCATGAGAAAGTATTGTTCTATCCTCATTAACCAGAGATCATAATCCCCTAGGTTAAGGATAGGGAGTTTTGCAGTCAGAGTTGTAGAATTAGTTCCTGCCTCTATCTTATCACTGAGAAATAGATCTTGTATGTTTTGTTGGTTTCTTCTTATTCAAAGCTTCACAACAAGCTTTGATACCACTTGTTGATCCCAATGAATAGATCTTTAACTCCTTAGCTGAGTAAAGGTATATTATCCTTGATTAAACTAAATTACACAAAGATAAACTTGAGTGTATGATATAAACTATGCAGAATCTTGTTTATACCACTAAGAAGAATAAACATATGAATATTCACACACAAAAATATAACCAAAACAAATAAGGCTCCAATTATATTAAATAACGAACACTCTTAGACAGTGTTAGGGTTTACAACCTTGAAGCTATGATAATGACTCATTTTTGATACATTAAATTCATTACCTTAGGACCTCCTTTTATACACCAAGAAGTCCTACAAGGCTTATAATACTTTCCTAAGATATCATGATTTTTTTCTAAAAGCAAACATAATCTCTTAAACAAATACATTATACATATCTTTTACAAAAAT
This sequence comes from Tanacetum coccineum, assembly GCA_026074375.1. Classification (NCBI taxonomy): domain Eukaryota; kingdom Viridiplantae; phylum Streptophyta; class Magnoliopsida; order Asterales; family Asteraceae; genus Tanacetum; species Tanacetum coccineum. The sequence continues at coordinate 14,083 of BQNB010076417.1, forward strand.
ATCTCAATACTTATGTTCGTAAGGTATTCTTGTTCACAAACAATCCTATCCTTAACTCGACTTTACTCCATCTGACATAGTAACTTCTTCTAGCAGTTGTAATCCAGCAGCATTAACTTTTGTACCAGCAGTACTAATAAAAATAAGAAGTAGTAACATTAGTACTAGCAGTACTAATATATACTAACAGTAGTAACTGTATACTAGCAGTCTTAACTTTACTACTAGCAGCACTAACTACTTAGCATATATTTCAGTCTTCAACTCTGAGCAATCTTAACTTCAACTAGCAGCAGTAACTTTATACTAACAGTACTAAATTATACTAACAGTAGTAACTAGCAGTAGTAACTTTATACTACCAGTACTAACTACTTAGCATAATTTTCATTAGTATCACCAATAGTACAAAGTTATGCTTGACAGCACTAATATATACCTGAGCAGTAGTAACTCTAAGAATCATCTTGAAGTCTTTAAGTCCCAACAGTCCTTCTTCTTCACAAATAATACTAAGGCTCCCCAAGGCGATGAGCTTGGTCAAATGTAACCCATGTCTTGGAGTTCTTTGAGTTGACCTGACAACTCCTTCATTTTAGAAGGGTCAATCGATAGGGACAGATTTTCATAACCGGTATTGTTCCCAGGTACTAACACAATCCAAAATATTTGATTCCAACTAGGGGTAATCCGGAATAGGTAAAACCAAAAATAACCTCAGAATATCCTCACCTCACCAAGTTTTCTTGTTTCTATTCCTTGGCCTTAGCACTCACTAGATGTCTCATTTTCTCTTCTAATCTTTCCCCTAGCACCCTAAGTACTTTGTCGTCTGGTAGTGGTATTCTAACTACCCTCTCATGTAAATTATCTCAGCCTTATGGTTGGACAACCAATCCATTCCTATGATCACATCGAAACTTCCGCTTCCAAATGGTATCCAATTAACATCAAACTCATGACCTTCTATTTCTAGTTTGCAACCCCTAATGAATTTATGCTCTCTTCAAACACAGCCTCATTTTTCTTATAGTGTACTAGTCTATCTTCTACAGACTGTAAACCTGCTTTATAAGATAAACTGTCATATTGTTCTTTGAGAGTAACATAGGCTTTAACACACGATTTAGAACAAGAATCTACCTCAGAATCTGAACTAGAAGAACTTCCTGAAGATGTAAATGCCATCAATGTAGATTTCTTTAACTCTTATCTCTTGAGAATTAGATCTAGGATATATTGGTTGTTTCTTCTTATTCAAAGCTTCACAACAAGCTCTGATACCACTTGTTGATCCTAATGAATAGATCTAAAAGTTCTTATCTTGTAAGGTTTAGTACCCTTGGATAAATCTAAAAATACTAAGAATGAAACTTTGATTTGAATGATATAAACTATGCGGAAACTAGTTTATATCACTAAGAAGTATTCTCAATGAAACAATAAAGTATGTTTTGACACAAAGATATAATCAACACAACAAGCTTCAATATATATTAATACGATCACCCTAACTTAGTGATAGAGTTTACAACCTTGAAGCTATGAATTCTATGGAAAACTAAGATGATGTGTATGCTGATAAGATGCTAAACCAGATGCCCTAGGATCTCCTTTTATACACCAAGGAGTCCTAATGGGCTTACATTACTTTCCTAAGTATTTAGTCAAAAGTATTGAATATAATAACTATGTATTTAATACTTTCCAAAGCTCCTAGTCAAATGTATTAAATACTTTCTCATAAACAGTTGAAACTTCTCAATCAGCATTAATCTTTTCAATCAACATTAACTTGATATTAACTAGCAATTGTAACTTCTTTCAGCAGTATTAATTTTCTTACCAGCAACAGCAATCTTGAACCAGCAATAGTAAATCTATAACCAGCAGTCTTATGTCCTTCAACAGTCTTAAGGTAGTACTTGCAATACTAACTTACTCTAGCAGTACTAACTGGTTAATACTGGCAGTTGTAACTTGTGAGCAGTACTAACTTTTGGCTTAGCAGTACTAAGTGCACTAAGTTTAATTCCCAACACTTGTTTGAAGTTCTCTGGTTTTACTGAAGTTAGGAAAGCATCAAAATAACACCACATGGCATCAGTTTCAAGTTGCTTCCTTGTGGATACAGAGCGAGAAGGATCACCGATCACGTTTGCTATAGGATGATCCTTAGTCCATCTACCAAGGTGTTCCAATGGAGTGTGGATTTGTCTCACATTAGATGATGATCCTTCAGAAGCTGAGTCTTGTGGAGATTCATTAAGTGGATCATCATGAAATGTTGGTATTTTTGGTGATTCTTCAAAACCTTGAGAAATGATTGGAGAATGTTCTTGTTCTTGTGATGAGGAAATACTTGTTGATGGAGCATCCTGGTTAATGGATATTGACATAATAGAATCAGCTAAAACTTCAGCTCTTGGAGCAGCAACTTCTTGAACTGGAGAAACAGTAATTATTGGAGGATTAAAGTACTCATCGAACATTGGTTGAAACAAACGATCCCAATCATCTTTGTTTGGTGGAATACAAGTTTGTTAAGAAACAAGTTTTGAAACGAGTCCTGTACAAGATGTAGCAGGAGTCCTATATTGAAGCCTAGGTCCTGAACTGAATTGTTCAGGATTAGCAGGAGTTACTATCTCACCGATTAAAATAAAAAATTGATTTGAAAATCAATCGATGTGTCACTTGCTAAAGTGGTTTTGTAACACATCGATACTGTTAATCATTTCAAAAATTCATCAGCAATCGCCAATTCATAACCTAGAACAAGTTTGATTCTTATAGAATCGCACCATTATTTCTTTCCAGTTGTCACAAGTTTGATTCATACAGAATCGCACAAGTCACCTACCATGAGCTTGTTTGATGTTGGCTCAAGAAGGATTTCCATCTTCATAGTGAATGAAATCACTCGGATGTTTTGTCAAAATCACAAGGATAATGCATAGGACTCTTAATATGTTAACTTGTTATTCACACTGTATGACCTATCAAGCATAATTTAACAAGTGTCCTAATGAGATTTATGGATTATCTCTTTTGGCTCTAGACTTAATAGTGCACTTTGTTTTTAGTGATCAGAGACTAGAGCAGACTGCCACCTTTTCAATATCAACTAACTCGAAGTGATAAAGTTGATAGAAATGCGTGTAATCTCCGTATGAAATGAAACAAGAGTCTGTTGAGAGACCTTAAGTGGCTAGGGAGGGTTGTGCATAGTGTCACTTGGTCCATGACTGTCTTCAATGTTAGACAACAACTTAGTGTTTCTGACAGATTATGTATTGACCAGGTTTCTATCTATGTGTAAGGAGGGATTCTTTCTTTTCACCCTTTATCCATACATTTCTTTTTCATTCTTCAACCCCTTCAATGCTTACCGAGACTTCATAACTAACGCCTTGTTGGGTTTGTTTCAATGTTAGCTCCATCTCAATTGGCATTATTCCCGATTCTCACTGTTTCTCCTTTTATATCATAACTAAGGACTTCTACACTAAATAGTGGATATCCTTAGGTAGATCCCTCCGGTTTTGGCTGGATCATGGGATTTGAATACCTATGCCTAACCACCTTATAACTCCATAAATTTAAGTACATGGTCGGTCTTTTGGGTATTCCATCATAATCAAAACCAAAATCATTGAAAAAATTCAATCAAAGTGTTTGATATAAATATCAAAAGATTTACACTTTAAGAGTTTTTTTATCATCACTAAAAGCTCCCCCTCAACATGTGCATCATAATTATAGTACATGCTAAGTGTAGAGTGCATTGAGTCCATTTTATATGATCACATGTCAATACAATTTAGATTCAGTTTAATCACATTTTCTCCCCTTATCCAAAATGTTAATCCCTTGATATTTTGGATATCAATTGATTAAACGTTCAGGGACAAAATGTTACATAATCACTATTAGGAACATTTTAATGCTCCCCCTTAAGTTTTGAGGGTATATAAGACTGTGCTGAGTATAATAATTTGAAATTTTTTGAATTTACTAAGAAATTCTTGAAAATTTTATACTCGAGCACACCTTATTTTCACCATAAGTCTACACTACATATATACAAATTCATAAGTTTATGATATACGAAATGACCTTTGAGATATGAACACAATATGATGAAATCATATTGTTCTTTGTAGTAGTCTGAGGTCAGTTCCGTAGAGTCTACCGCCAACAAATTTCTCCAAACTCCTCATCATCCTCCTTTCCTTTAGCAGCTTGTTGATGTCCTTGATCATGAAATGAGCTCATTTCTTTTCCAATGTGCTCCATCTTCTCTTTGGCAAGTACTCCATGTTGATATTCTTGGTAATGTCTTCGAGAAAAGAAAGAAGCCTGGTTAACGTGCCATCACTGAACTTGTATAGTTCATCGAAGCGCATCAACCTGTTCCTCTTGTAGTCGTCGACATAAATGAATCCTTGAGGGTCTTTGTATGGAGTGTACAGATGCCTTTTTCTGAGATTTGGTCATATAGTATCAGGCTTGGTGATGTTGATCTTCTTTTGATAACTTTCAACTCTAAGTTGAAGATCTTCGACTCGCTTTTAAATAACCAAACTTCTGGTGAACATTCTTAGTGATATTGCAAAGTCAACAACATCATCCCCTGAAAGATTTGTAAGTCGATTCTAAACCACAAGAAGTAACATGTCCTCGATATCATTGATCCGAAGTTGTGGAAAGTCACCTTCCTTGAATCTGTATAATACATTATCAGCTCTTCTCACTACAATCTCTTCCGAGTACCCGTATCCATGTTTCCTCATTACTTTGACATGAGTGACTGCCAGTATACATTTTGTAGAGCATACATCTCCTCTTGATTGCAGGCCTCTTGCATATGCATAGAAGGTTTTCCTTTGTTCTTTCCAATGTGAAATACCCCATAATGCATGTTTATCATAAGCAACCTTTACTAGACTCCATATGTTTGGAACCATGTCTTTAGTGCCTGATAGATCATACTTAGCGGCCTTTGTCTTGGTAGTAGACTTCGTGTATGTCATAATCGAAACTCCTCCTTGTAGATACTTGAGATCATTGTTGATGAAGTATTTAACTGGTACTCTTTAATGTTTTCCACGCGTGATTAAAGGAAGGGGTTTGGAAAGATCAAATGGGTAGTCACCACCTTCAGGATTTTCCCAATCAAGCTTTTCTAAAAGAGCCTTGTAGCATTCTTCAAAGTCATATTCTAATTAAGCATAATTAGAGCGGGTGCCTTTGAGTAGTTTGAATGCTGGTCCTAACAAGATTTCTTGAGTTAGATTATAGATTTTCAGGCCATTCAAGATGTATCCAGAGAAGTCTATAGGAGTGATCATTAATTCATCAAAGTCCTTTAACGATTTATCAGTAAAAGTAGAAGCTACAAGAGTCATCAACGACTTTTGAGTTGGTCCTTTCTGTGGAGTCTTACCTTCATGCTAGTCAGGATCAGTGGGTTCTTGAGGTGGTGTAGGTTTCTTGAACAAGTCATGTCTAGAGGCATCCTCTTTCCTAGGTTCATCATGATTATCACCTGGATTCCCTTCTTGATCTTGTGGCATGTCTGAATCTGCAACCTTAAACACTAGTTCCTCTGATTGAACAGACTTTCCAGAAGGTTTTGGTTTAGACTTGGTGCCTTTAGAAGAGCTAGACGTTGAATCTTTATTTTTTAGACATGTGGTTGGTTCTGTGTCTTTGCTTGTCTTTCTCTTCTTTAACCCTCGGTCTGATCCAGCGGAAGGGTCTTCATCTTTATCCTTGTCTTTTCGGCCACGCTTCAATGAATATACATCATAAGAGAAGAAGAAATCTTTGTCAAGATCGTAAGATTTTTTCAAACTATCATAGCAATCTTGCTTTTCGAAAGCTGCCAAATATGATTCACTTTTCTCCATTTTTTCAATAAGAATCTTCTTTAACTCAGATTCGGTAAGTGTAGAAGGAGCCTCATTAGTAGAATGTGGTTAAGAAGACACCTTTGCTAGAGTAACTTCATCACATGATTCTTTAATCAATGCTTCGATGACAGGTGAAGCGAAGTTAGACACTACCTTAGGCAGAATCTGAGGCAGCTGTTCTTTTACTTGCTCTTTGATTCGAGCCGTGAGTGACTCCGAAAGGAAGTTCATGAATTCTTCTCTGGTTTCTCCCAACCTTGTATCAAGATGTTCATCAACTAAAGTTGTCACTTGAGTGTGTAGAGGGTCCTTTTTAAGTTCAGCAACTTCTTTTTCTAATGCTGTTATTCTATCGTTGAATCAAAAGACTGATGCAAAGTCAGGAAGTGTAGATAGGGGATTTGTAGTTTCAATTGTCGATGATGGATTGGGTGTTGTCAGTATTGGTGGGGGAGTGAAGGTTTGTGATGATTGAGGAATGTTTGTGTATATAGGTGATGATTCAGTGATAACAGAAACCAGTATTATAAGAAGAGTGGGTGCCTGAGTTTTTGGGACTTCATGGTGGACATGAACATCTAGTGGAGAAACAATTTCTGCATCAGCATGAGGAATATCTAAAAATTTTAGGAATTTAGATGCCAAGTCAGATGAACGAGAAAAACTAGTAACAGGAACTTCAATCTTCTTCGTAATAGTAGAAATTGTTACATGAGCATCTTTAACTACTTGTTCTTGAGTAGTCTCTAAATTTTCATTCCCTTGTTGAGCGTCATTTGAACAATCTCTTTAGTAGTCTGAGTGGGTTCTTTCAATCTTGCATCAACATCATCATCAAATTGGTAGGTAGTATCATCCATTCCCTTTTCTTCATCACTTTTAATCACATCATCACTTTCTGATTCCAGATAATCATCATCTTTATCATTAGTGGGAGAAGGAGTACGAACAAACTCCTCCTCTTCTTGATCATCATCTTCAGATTCTTCTTCTTGCTCTGAATCAGATTCTTGCTCTTCACTTTCATTCTCCTGCTCACTACCTTCATTACTTGATTCTTATTCATTGTTGTTGTTGTCTTCATCATTTCCCTAAGACTCAGATTCACTCTCAATAGAGTCATCTTCTATCATATCGGGAACCCCTGGTTTATCACTAGTTCCTTCACTTGTGACAGTAGGTGTGATCTTATCAACTCTCGGTGGTATTCTAGCAACCATACCAGAACCACTAGGATGTGTCTTTTGAAAGTCCCTTGAGCTCTTCTTTCTTACTTCTTTCATCTGAGCTTCTTTAGTCAGAGCTACTTTAGATAGCAGCTCAATTCCTTTTCCACGAGCAACATCCACCTCTTCCTTTTCCTTTCTTTTAGACTTTGTTGCCACATGAGCCTTTCTGATGACGATACCTGCTGCTGGAGTAGTATTAGATTTCTTGGCAGATCTCTTAACTCGTTTGCCTTTCTGGACAGATTCTTCATCTACAGGGAGTAGATCACTGTCTTTATTCGATTGAAAAGTTTTCTTAAATTTTTGAGCCATCTTGGGAGGTACAGCACCTGTAGCATAGCCTAGATAAGTCTTGTAATCTTTACTATCCTTCATCATTGGACTGGTCAAACATTCGGGAAGAATAACTCCATAGATCTGAGTTGATTCTTTTGTAGAGACAAATCTTAAGGTGTTAATCAAGTAGTCATCTTTGGAGGTGTGCATCCCAATTTTGTTTCTCTAGGAAAGTATCTTTTCTTGAATAAGGAAGTGGTGAATGATAGCTTTGGTGAATCGAGTGTAGTATATCTTTTCTTGCTTTTTGTAGACTCTGTTTTCAATCTGGTAGATGAAGTCTTCCTAAAGTAATTCCACAGTCTACATTTTTTTGATAGAACATACCCCAAAGGATTTGAGCTCTGGAGAGTCAAAGCTTGTCAAGACCACTAGTCTTTCCAGATATACCCCGGTTGATAAGAGCAGCAAAATTTCTCTAGGGTTGTGCATCTAATCGACAACAACATCATTGAGTGAATTGATCTCCCCAGTATGACCGAGTTCTCTTAAGAAAGATGCAGTGTCTTCTTCAAAAGGAAGGGCATCAATGTCTCTACCCGATACTCTTGGGCAAATCTAAAAGATATCTCTGAAGACTTCTAAAGTAAGTTTATATCGTTTCTTCTTGTCAAGCTTGAATCTATAGAATGTGTCATGCCTATACATAGAATTCCAGAATTGATGCATATACACTTTAGGGACATCAACAGTGATGAGAAATGCAGGATAACATGGAGTGAGTGCAATAGCATCCATAACGACTTGAAATGTGGGTTCTCTTGGTGTCAATCCGCGAGGGATTTTTCCATTGCATTTTCCTATATCAAGTCTATTCTCCTTGGGAACAAGCTCAAGATCAAACTTGGTTTGTTGAGCAGTGATGGAAGATATGATTTTGCTAAGATTTGTCACATACAGTTCATATACAAGAAAATATATATAGAACTGACAGGCAATCTAGAACATGAATGATTAATGATGCAAGACAGCATTTACAACAGGAGATAGGCATACCATTACTAGGATAATAATTGATACACATGCAAATAGGAGACACAGATACTCATTTACCACACTAACTATAGGCCAACTATTGAAATCAAGGCAAACACTAAAGATTTTCTAAGGAAAATTACACCTAATTTAATCACTAAGTGACAAGATAGGGATTAATTATACTTAGATTAGGTTATGGGATAGGATTACCAAGATTACGAGATTAGATCTACAAGAAAAAAATCAAGTATAGTTCGCCTTTAGTTAGTGTATAAGTCTCATGTGTTAACTACCTATGTATAGATCGCCTGTGTTAGACACCCACATATAGTTCGCCTGTTATAATTATGCATGTATAGTTCGCCTGAGTAACTAATGAACGTATAGTTCGCCTATACAAAAATGTATAATTCGCTTGTGCAAATGCAAACGTATAGTTCGCCTGTGTTAAGCACTTATGTATAGTTAGCCTGTTTAATCCCTACGTATTGTTTGCTTGTGTTAAGGTATATGAGTATTATTCGCCTATGTAAATTTTATTTAAACATTCATTACCTTTTTAAGCCACAATATCTATCAAATATTGGTCATATAGCATCTAGGAATCATTCTAACATCTTTAACACACAAATTAACCACAAAAATCTTGATTTAAGCCAAGTTCGAGCCATATGAACACTAAAACCCATAATATTCAAGATTTTTCATTCAAACATGTTAAATACATTCAAATGCACTCAATCATTCAATATAACAGGTCTAAACCCAAACCTATGAATATTTTCAAGTTCTTGCCCATTTTTATCAATTTCGAAATCAAGAATCATTCGAAACTCATGAATGAGTTATCCCCATTAAAAACAGTTATGGGTACAACAACTAGACCCCTAATAGACCTACACGCCTCAAACAATTTAACTTTTCATACACTTTAAAGTGGTGACAAAAATTAGGTCGATTTTAGGGTTTTTTGAGTAAAATTCCATGATTTGGTCATATATATGGAAGTTGTAATGTTAACACACGTGTACCTTAAGCTTAAAATAAAGATTGAGCAAGTTCTTGAAGGACTTGAGATTTAACAATGGTTGATTAAGGTTTTTTTGTATGTGTGATGAGAGGGATGTGACGGTAAGGGGGTGTTTATGTTTAAATTTTTCAAGGTTTGGCATAAATGCCCACTGAGGTTTAACAATGTTTCTAATTTTCATTTAAACTTATCCTAAGGCATACTAAGTTTCCCAAATTGCAAAACTAGACCCTAAGGTTTAGAAAACAAGAAAAAGATCACACATTTTGCATTAATACCCCTATAAAATTAAACAAATACCATGTAAAGCCCGATAGAGTTAAATTTAATTAACTCCCCTTTAATTATTCACCCAATATCATTAAAACCTTTTTTGATAGACACCTTATTAATTATGAAGAATATGATTTTGATAGTTTCTCCCCCTCAAATAATGACCCATTTTCTATTGAAAGAGTTGTAGTCGTTATTTGATGGATCAAAATTGTCTTAGAAAATGATGATCTGATGAATCTGAAAGATGATTATTGTATATTTTGAAAATCAACACCCAAAAAAATAAGATTTCCCTTATTTTAACACATTAGTGCACTGACACATACACTTACGGAATATAAAAAGCATGGGTTGTGATGCAAAGTAATCACAAGCCTTTGAATGAATATAAGGTAATTCATTCCAGAGAAAAATAAATTTCCTGTTGTGAGGTCAATTTGTCTTTTTGACGACATACTTGCCTTGAAGATGAAGAACGGGTTACTATCGCGATGAGACCTTTGTTCTTTACCATAGGAGCTTTAGAGGCTGAAGCACTAGAACTTAGGAGAGCTAGTTTAGCCTTGACTTTGTTATATTTGGCTTCAAAGTCCTTGGTAGGCCTTAGTTCAGGTTTGTGCTGTGGGGAAATAAGAGGTTTTGATTAAAAAGGTGACTGATATGTGGAAACTGAGGTTTTTGACCAGTAGTCTCTTGCAAATTGACCTTTCTTGCCACATTTGTGACATTCAGTTTGGTCAGTTGCCTTTGTACTACTGAATCTTTGAGTATCTTTCTTGAAGAATCTTTTAGATTTGGCTAAAAGAGCTCTTGCTTGGTATTCTTCCTCAAGATCATTTAGATACTCCTGACTGCTTCTTGTATCCTCTTCATTATCAGGACTATCTTGAAAGTTCTGGACAATAAAGAAAGAGAGGAAAGCAGTTGAAAGAGGTGTTGTAGAGACAAGAGATTTATTCTTTTCAGTCTCATAAATATTGTCTATAAGGTTTTCTTCATATTTGAGTTTACCAAATAGAGATGCAAGCACGAAATCTTTCACAGATTTTATGTTTTCTAAGACTTTGCAGAAGCATTACCACTCTTTGGTGACTCATGTTATACACTAAAGCATTTATTTCAAGCTTTGAAAGTTTGATGCCATCATTTTACTAACTCATTCATCAAAGCCTTATATCTGGTGAAAGTTTGTGTTAGAGATTCACCTTCTTTGAATTTGAAGGTGTTATAGCACAATTTCATGTCCATGACCCTACTTTTTTTCACATCAGATGGGCCCTCATGATACAGTATCAGGTCATCCCATGTTGATTTAGCTATTAAACAGATTATGACATAGTTCATTTGGTCATCTGGAAGAACAGACATGATGAGACTTTTGAGTCGCTAATCTAAGTTAGCTGCCTTTCTCTCATCTCCAATCCATTGATTTTCTGGCTTCCTTTGACCAGCTGTCATGGGGATAAAAGGGCCGTTTTTGATGATATTTTCAAATTAAGGTTCAATACCAATAATGTGGCATAAGAACCTCTTTTTCCAATTGGTGAAATTTTCTACTTCTAGTACAGGAGCAGCATTTAACTGGCCACCCCTGTATTCAAAAGTCTGTGGTACTTCTACTGCTGCCATTTAAGATGGATCTTTATTTTAAAAATCCTAAAAGCCTTATATATCCTTTTTAAAGGGATTTTATAAACGCAGGAGGCTCTAATACCACTTGTTGGTCCCTTGGAATCTAATACAAGGTTTATCAAATTAAACTAATCAGATTCCATAGCAACAAAGTAACTTTTAAACAAATATATAAACAATATAAAGAACAAGTTTAAAACACACAGAAGTACTTTTCAACGTATATAGTTTTAATTAAATCAAATAAAGAAACTAGACACAAGGATAGACACCTTGCTTGCGGAATAGCAAGGTGGTTGAATGACAATTGGGGTGTTATCTCCTTCGAACTTATTCTCTAACCAAAGTTATGAAATAAGAAAACAAACTTGTTATGACTAAACCTGAAGCTGTCATCCCGCTTCTTCAGTAGTACGAGTCAGTTTGTTTGAGAGATAAATGAACTCTTCAATGTGTATCACATTAATTGGAAGAGATAACATTTACTCTGGGAATCCCTTTCCTTTTATAGGAAAAAGGATAGAAGGTTTTGAACAAGTTTTAACCTAACACATGAAGCCATTAAAATGGGTGGTTGAGCTACCATTTAATGCACGTTTGCTTTCTAGTACTAGGTACAGTCCTTGAAGGAAAGTTGTTATACTTCTATACCAACTTTAGAAGTATCATTTCCCAAGGAGATTGCTTTATTGCTTTTGACATAAAGAAATCATTTTCCCGCCTTGTAAACCTTCTAGAAGTGAAACACACGTTTCAGCTTCTGTTAAGGAGATAGACAATGTTCAGCTTGGAATTATCAGCCAAGCTGAAATGAAGCTCTAACCAAGAGTCCTTCTTTAGTTTATGTACCGTTGCATACACTGAAGTGAAGATACTTCCCAATCTTCTAAGGACCGAAGAAGCTGATCTGAAGGAACTTCAGCGACTAAGCTGAAAGGGCCTTCATGACATCAAACTGAAAGACTTTAGTTTGAGAAACACTTCGGGGATTTTATGTTTAAATTTACTGAATGACTGAAGGGCTCAGGAACTGAACCCAACATAAGGATTCATTGGCAATTAGATTGTCCTTATTGACCTTGTTACAATTAGTTACTTGATTTGACAGTTGTTCAAACACAGATAATATCATGGCATCTTATTGTGCAGAAGAATTTGTATCCTGAACAGCTGCATTTTATGTTTCAAGCAGATACTGAGAATAAGGAATGATTTTGCTATCACTTGTTATCTCATTCTCTGGATAATTCCTAAGATGAGTTTGCTCATAATACGGCATCTCTTGCATACTTTGATTTAGCATATCATTATGAGTGTTTTCAAAGTGAGGTACCTCGGAGAGAACATTTGATCCGTAACTAGACAAATTGGCCATAAGAACTGCCTTGGCTGTAGAGAAGTTGTCACAGTCAGAATCATATGCATCCAAATCATCTGCTTGATAAGCAACATTGTGTGTAATGACCGTCTGTGTAACTGGACCTTCTGCAACTCTATGGTCTGCCTAAAAACCAATTCTCTCATTCAGAACTTTTACCCCGAATCAATGTGCTCCAAACCAAAAAGAACTTTATCCCTAAACCATGTAGCATCCCTTTTCCTCTTTAGCTTTGGGCACTGTCTTGCCGTGTGACCTTCCCTTTGGCAGTTAAAACACTTCACAATCCTTTGTTGACCTGAATTATTCCCACATATTCCTGAGATGTTAAGCCCTTGTTCCAGAAGTACCCTGCAAGCAAAATGAAACTTTGTCTTTTCCCCCTGAACCGTTAAACAGTCACTCCTTCCATCATGAATAATTGCTTGATGTCTTGGGTTAGAAGAACTATTATAGCTGATTGTTGGTATTGGTGAATCGAGATGAACACGACAGTAACAGAAATGAACATCATTTGTTAATGGCATCAATAGGGTCATCTCCTTGCTTAAACACAGGAACTGCTAGACCGGAGTCTATGTGAGAAAATTCAGCAAGATTTGTTTGTTGATTAATCATGGAGACAGTATATTTAATTTGAGGAGTGGATTGTGGTTGTGGACAAGCATCTTGATGTACTGTGGATGAGTAAGCATTAGGATGCGGTGATGACGGATAAGTAATTGCATGAGGTGTGTATGGATAAGTAGTTGAGTAATGTTGTGTGGGATGGATTGATCCATATTAAGGAGACTGAGATGGTGAAAACTGTTGTTGGAACTGAGGATTGTTGCATGAGGATTGATAAGTGTTGAAGTGTAATGGTGTCATTTAATGATTTACAACAAGTGCAAGTGGATCTTGATTGCGTTCACGCATAATACGGACTTCATTTGCATGGAGTTCATGTTGTTCAAGATATGCATGAAGCTGATCAAAGTTGGTAGTGTGCAAATATCTTACAAGTTTGACATCAGTCACAAACTGACTCCATTCAGGTGGAAGACTGTTTAAGAACTTGGTATTGACTTAAAATTTCTCCAATTTCATTTTGTAAATGTTCATGTTATTGATCAGCTTAGTAAATCTTAAGTAATACTGATGAAGTGATTCTCCTTTAATGTGAGCAAACTTATCAAATGCATCATACAGTTTACACTCCCTTTTTTGCTTTGTCAATGAGGTACCTTGCATTAGTAGTTGAACTCTTTCCCATAGATCCTTGGACTCTTGTATGAGTTAACAGAGAATAGAGAACGATGGAAGTCCCTTGAAGAAATGATATTAGTTGCCGTTGAGATCACAATCAGCTTGAATTTTCTTAGTTGCGGATGATTCCTCATATTTCTTTGTCCTGGTCACACCATTTTCTTCAATCGTAGGCCAAATAAGTGGACCATGTTCAACTGATTCAAGTATCATTCTTCCATTCTCTATGTTTTGCATGTAAAGTTTTGTCCTGCTTTTCCAGGAATCATACAGTGTTTTCTCCAACATTGGTAACGTTGTCAACCACCAGAGAGTATCATGAATTCCAGCAAGAGAAGACCTTGTTACTTTGATGATTGATGACCTCAAAATAAAGTCACATTTAAACCATCATTTTCACAATAAACTACCACTTTGTATAATAATTGCAAGAATGTTACTTAATTGCTTAAAAGTGTTATTTATAGTAATTGATGAGTGATTTGTGAAGACATGCTAAAAGGTGCCTATTTTGGAGCTAAAACGAAGACGTTTGAAGATTACTCAATTCTGAACAATAAACCGTATCCAGAAAAAGAGATACGTATTTAAGTCAATCATTGCACTAATAAACAAACCAGCATTTTATCGAATTATTCATGGTTGATATGTTTTCCTTACATTAGTTCTTGAGTGCTCCTCTATCATTTGTTTATCTTCTTGTGAGTGTTTATTGCTTTACTTGTCATCAAAACCTTAGGTTAGATACACAAAACTGTGCCAGTCTCTCAGGCTAAAACCTCCATTTTGCATTAGTTTTAGGTTTAACTTAATAGCTAAAATACTTATAGAATTAGGAATTAACGCTCTCGCTCTTAGTGATCGATAACCTACTTACCATGAAACTCCATCTGACCGGGTACACTACCCGTTAAAGTGTTGTTTTTAGGTATAGTCAGCATAAAATAAATAGTAAAACTTGATACATAAATAACACCTACATAACGACACATCAGTATCGTTCGGTTAAACGTTTAGTTTACCTTGGTTATTTGATCACGCTTGTATAATTACAATGGTTATGGGCTAATACCCTTGGGTATTAGCCATCTTAATGAAGATTTAATGTTTGTTTTGTTTTAATCCGATTTGCTTAATTTATCGTTGATAGTTTAATTATGTTTATCACCTAATACTTGTCTACATGTTTGAATATGCGACCTATCATTCAATTAGGTCTAGTTATGCCTAACAAGTGAACTAGATACTAGGATAACTCTCCATATCGTGTTTTATATTACTGGACCAATAGGATCACAAATAATGTTCTATCTTTGTCTTTAAATTATGAGCTTAGTTAGACCGGCAGGTGACCCATAATGTTTCAACAAGTATGTTCTTAATTAATTGATAAAGACTTGAACAGTGAACTACCAGTATATAAAATACCGTCAAACAGTAAGTAGGCAAAGTCCCGATGGGCTAGGGTTTAACAAGATCACCATTGCTTTAATCCCTAGATAGATTATAATTAAACTAAAAGGATGCTTTATGCGGATACGTTAATTGTGACAAGATTCAATGTGTCTAGGTCTTAGGATGATGTCCCGCCTAAGTCTTAAGAATGATATGCCGCTTCGAGATAAGTAATCATTGCAATAAACAAACAAACCATCATTTAATCGGATTTAATATGGCTAATATAGTTTCTATCATTTTTGGCTTGTACCGCTCTTTTATCTTCTGATTGTTTTCTTGCATGTTTATTGTGTTTAGAATTGATTATTGTCACCATAAAACCTGTGCCAGTCTCTCAGGCTGAAAACCCCCTATTATCACTAAAACTAGGTTTAGCATAGGTTTAACAAGTAATTAGAATTAATTTTGTTGGTTCCCAGTTAACTTATAATGATCGAATTCCTTAAGCTTGTTTAAGGTTTAGTTATGCTAGATAAATCTAACATAACTTAGTTTAAGAAACTTTGTTTGATAATACTAAAGATTATGCGGAATCTAATCTTTAATATAAGAAGAATTCTTCAATGAAACAGTAACACAAAAGAATATAATTTCAACAATAAAAGCTCTAATATTATTATTACAAATAATACGAATACTCTCCTAGTATTAGGGTTACAAAACCTTGAAGCTATGAATTATACGACTAAGATACATAAAACTCTATGCCGTAGGACCTCCTTTTATACACCAAGGAGTCCTAGTCGATTTACAATATATTACTAAAATTTAGATTATTCTCAAAGATCTATTCTATAAATAAGAATCCTTATCTCATAAGTAATCTTGATCTTCAAGCAATCTTTATCTTTCAGTAGTTGTAATCTTTCAGCAGTTGTAACTTTTAGCAGTTGTAACTTTGTACCAGCAACATTAACTTTTAACAAGCAGTAGTAACTTATACACCAGCAGCATTAACTGTGTACAAGCAGTAGTAACTACTTAAAATATTTTATTCAATCTTCACCACCAGTACTAACTTTACTCTAGCAGTACTAACATATACTAGCAGTAGTAACTAGCAGTACTAATATACACTAGCAGTACTAAGTTACACTAGCTGTACTAAGTTACACTAGCAGTACTAACTACTTAACATATTTTTTTATTAAGATTACTGAACAACACTAAGTTTTACTTAGTAGCAGTAACACAAACCTTAGCAGCAGTAACTTCAAAAAGGCTTTTAATCCCAACAATCCTCCCCTAAACTTGATATTCTACTTCAAAATCTCAAGTTTCTTCATTGAAAGCTTCATTAATCACCAGGAGGATGCTTCCAAACACTTCATTCAGGTACATAGCCTTCCTTAAGCTGTTTCTTGACCAACCTAAGAAGCTCAAATTCCATTTCACACTCATAATCAACTTGACGCTTCACATCATTGAATATCTAATGTAGTGTGTAATTTGTAAGTGGATACATTTTCTCAACCAATAGATAATAAAGTATGGATTGCATTGTTACACAATGGACTCCACAAGAATCATAAAGCTTCCAGTTCAGCACTTTAACTAATCCTTGTTGATTCTTCTATACATTATCTTCAACATGATGTTCAA
>BQNB010076418.1:0-31166 GCA_026074375.1 Tanacetum coccineum
AATAATAAATAAAATAAAAAAATAATAAAAAAATAATAAAAAAATAAAATTAAAATAAAAAAAATAAAAAAATAAAATATTTGCAAAATACATCCCTATGGTTTGCACTGCAAAATACATCCCTCGTCAGAAGATAACGGAAAAATATTTGCATCGTTCGTCCTTAGGGATGTATTATGTCTAACATTTACCTAACGAATGATGTAAACTGCCAAAAAAATTTCTGACAGAGATGTATTATGTGAGAAAGTGTAAACCACAAAGATTTATTTTGCAGTTTACTCAAAAATCAAGGATTTGATTCATGATCGAAATATTTACGTTGCAAAACATAGGGAACGATGGCTGCAAGTCTTATTTTTTAATTCATTGAATAATACGGAGTAAAAGGAGTATTTTTAATGCGTCGGATAAAAAAAGTTTCTATTTATATTTGTTTGGTTTTATTATCCATGTTTTTGGAGTCTTGTCGTGGTCACAAGCTAAGAAATGTGTTTCTTTGTCTTGGCAAGTTCCCTATAGTGGTATAACCAAAAGATCTTAAATGATTTGGTTAAAACAAACACTATGTATTTGTCTCTATCATTGGGTTGTGGCCTTGTGGGTGCCCCAACAAGGTGTATGATTATGATTGACTTTAATATGGGCAAATGTCTCAATATTTTAGTTCCTCTGTTTTAAATTTATCGTCCCCTATTAATTTTTTAAGTCTTTTTTTTTAACTTTGACTTTAAATATTTTTGTTTGTATTATATAATACTTGATGAAAATTATAATAATGAAAATACAATCAAAAACCAATCAATTCATATATTTTGAATCAAGTATAACATAACACAAACCAAAATATTTAAGGTAATGTTAGAAGAAAAACACCGAGGAAAAATATAAAAATATTTTAATAGAGGGACAAATAATTTGAGTTTGGAAGGAGTTTATACTTAGTATATAAACGTTCAGATGATATATATAGATATATATTTTTATATATATAGATGTAGATATTATATATATATTTATTTATTTATATATAACAGCGAGGATTGTACCCGCGCGTTTGCTGCGGGTGGCGTTTAATTTTTCGCACGTTGTTGCGGGCCATTAATTGTGGTTTTTTTTTAATTTTGTGCGAGTTTATTTTTTCGGTCTCATGTTTAATAGTTTGTTTTTTTCTTATATTGGCATATGTGTTGAGCCTCATGTTTAAAGATTTTTTTTTTTTTTTTTGCTAT
Source organism: Tanacetum coccineum (assembly GCA_026074375.1). Classification (NCBI taxonomy): domain Eukaryota; kingdom Viridiplantae; phylum Streptophyta; class Magnoliopsida; order Asterales; family Asteraceae; genus Tanacetum; species Tanacetum coccineum. Next base: position 1,233 of record BQNB010076418.1, read on the forward strand.
ACGGGGGGGTTGCTTTTTTTTAAGTATAATTTTATGGAATTATGTTGCGAGTTTATTTTTTCGGTATCATGTTTAATAATTTGTTTTTTCCCTTATATGAGTTTATGTCTCGCGCGTTGTTTCGGGCGGTTAAATTTTAATATTTATTTTATATGCTTTATGTGTTGGGTCTCATGTTTAATTTTTTTTTTACTTTGGGTCAGATGTTGAGCCAGATTATGGGCTATTGTTTTGGCCCACTTTAGTTGGCACTGTAGCGTTTTGTAATTTTTTTTAGTTTAGGTCAGAAGTTAGGCCAGATTGTGGGCTAATTATTTGGCCCACTGTGGTTGGCACTTTAGCATGGTCAAAAGGTGGTCAAACATTTTCGAAATGTATACAAGAGTAATTTAACCTATACTATTCACATATTAATAGCCAGAGGATGGTGGGCTTGTGGACAAGTTGAGAATATCTATCGGTCAAACATGCATCTGTTGAGCCCTACTATCATGACACATGGGCTTTATTTTTTTTTAACATAACATGGGCTTTATGACTACTCTCTATATTACTTGATGAAAATTATAACAATGAAAATATATCTAAAACTTAATTTATTTATATATTTTGCATCAAGTCTTATATAACACAAATCAAAATATTTAAAGTCAAAGTTGAAAAAGAAAGATTTCAAAAATCAAAAGTGAACAATAATTTTGAAACGGATGTAGTATATATTATTACGGCTTTCTTTTTTTACTTTTTGAACAATTATACTTTTACTATTAACCAATTACCGTAATTTATAAGTTTTTAAAAATTTGCAATAATAACTTAAAATGAGAGCAATATAATAAAGTTTATCATTATTTCCTACGTATTTTTAAAAGTAAACAATTCATTTGGGAAAAAAATACTCTGTAGTAACAATTTTTTTATTGGTTTACAAAAACATATACCGTAATAACAAGAATTTACCAAACAACGAGGCATGCAGACTTGTACGTTGCACACGAGTTGTATCTAATTGTTGATTGCGTACGGTTTCTATGAGTTGGGGAGGTGTAATATTTAAGACTTGGTATTTTGTAGTATTTAGACTTGGCATTAATGGTATGGGACTAAATCTTTAAATATTATAGAAAGATTATAGATATATGGGTTTTATACAACTCGTGGGGGGGGGGGGGGGGGGCTCAATTTGTGTTTCCAGAGATTTGGTTGGGGGGGCTGCGCTGGCTGCTCTTCGTTAGTTTGCCGATCCAAAAAAAGTTGTTTTGCGCCATTGAAGATTAGCTACTTAGTCATCGGCCGGTTGGGGGGGGGGGGGGGGGGGGGGGGGCGAATAGATAATGGAGCAGCGGGACCGCGCCCGAAAAGCCCACCCCCCCCCCTCCACCCCACCTGAGTGGCAGTCAGTGGTTGGGGAGGTGTAATATTTAAGGTCTTGGTATTTTGTGGTAGTTAGAATTGGCATTATGTATGGGTCGTTATCTGTATTGTGTAGGAGATGGTTGGTGAGGTTGTGGGGGGTGGAGTTACATAGCGCTGTTTTATGGCATGTTACTCACTTTGTTATGGAGGACTGGGGGGGACGGGTCAAAATATATATAAACGGGTTCGGCTTAGATTTATCTGGGTTAAGTTTACAAAGTAGTTTTCTTTTACAGATTAAAAATATACCAATTATGGTACAAATATTTACAAATAGGATCGGCCAAAAATGTTTAGATTAAATTAACATATTGAAATTTTATGAAGACAAAAGTATATGTATATTTTGGTGAAACATGGCTTAAACCAATAATTATCACGTTATTGCTAGGGATAGTAAAAATATTCATCTTTCACAAAAATAAAATTAGTAACATACAATCATTTTTAACCCGAGTCAAATTTGTTTACGTGATTTCTACATCATGCCACATGTGTTTGTAAAATACTATATATACTGATAAGGAATTAAGGATGCAAGTGTATCGTTAGATATTAAATAAAGTATGACTTGAATTTAAACGCAAAAAAATATCATGGAGGACAAAATAATATACAATCAGTGTGTAAATATGTCTAACCATTAACAATTATTCTTTTTTTTGGTAAAGGGTTTTCCCGGTAAATTTATTACTCCAAAAAACAATCAAGTACAATGGATGAGGGTGAGTCTCACATCTCCGCCCGTTACATAGACAACCTACTTCCTTACAGAAAGGTACACAAAGTGACTAGACTACAAATAAATCACTAATTTCAAGTACTCTATTTCTTCTTACGACCTCATAATTGTTAGAATATGAACAAATATAAATTATATATATCCGGAATTTATTCGAGCCTAAGGGGACGCACACGTTAATATGTAGAATAACGTTTTAATATATTAATGTAATATATTAATTAGTGTTTAACAAACGATCGTTAAAAGTTTAACAAGAATAAATATTAGTTGTTAATAGTTAAAGGACTAATATGCAAAACCGGGAAAAAAGAAAGTTTGGTTTTTCTCACTCTTTCCTTATAGTCGGTCGAACCACCTCCTCATGAGGAGGTGGGGGACTTTGCTTGCAAGCCAAGTTGAGAGGAGTATATAAGAAGGTCTTATGGTCCTTGAGAGCTCATAACTTGAAACCTAAAAACCCTAAATCTCTCCTTGTTCTGCTCTTTTGGTCGTCCGATCCCACAACCCTCAAAAGGGTTTTGGTTTTCTTTCTTCCTTGTGCGATCGAACCCTACAACCCTCAAGGGTTTTGATTTTGTGGTTTTAAACCACATACGTGAAGGTGTTTCGTGTGTTTATTGATTCAAAGACGAAGAAGAGATCGTTTGGTAAAACACTACTAGTACTAGCATACACGTTATTTACTAAGAACGTATTGTGTGTATAAACTTAGAGGGATTATTCTTTTGATCTTGGTGGTTTTGCGTGGTGTTATACACACGCGTATATTGAAGACGGTGTAACGTTTATTGCTAAAAGCAGTGTAACGTTTCTTGCTAAAAGGTACACATCTTCAATTCCTTGTTAATTATAAGTTCTATACGTGTTTGATCTTTCCATTGCGTACTCGTGATATGTTTAATTGGTTAAATAGATGTAAAATCCCAACAGTGGTATTAGAGCCATCGTATATGAATTTGTAATTACAAGAATAAAATTGGACAAAATTAGGGTTCTTGATTGATTTTTTAAGCCATTTAGGCATTTTATGCATCAAGCTTCGATCTTTGTGCATCAAGATTCAATTTTTATTGGTTATAAAATTAATTAGACGAATTCTAGGTTGTATGCAATTTTATAAATAAAACTTGGTGTGTTTAATTGTAAATTAATCGGTTTTATGTTTAAATGAATTGTTAATTCGGCATCCATGATAAATAAATGCAATTTATCATGGAGTGATATGTGATACTAATCTTGTTAATTGTTAATGAATTTTTATGCAAATATGATGATCAAGAATTAAAACATAGACATTAAATATATGTGGTTTCGATCCACGACTATAAAAACTAGGGAAGACCTTGGCAATATCTTAATGAGGCCTAAAAGTTAATTTATGTGCTATGTGGTATGTATTTGTATAAGGCTTACGCAATCGATTACATCGATGAATGTGGCCGGAGTTTATAGGATGAAGGAGCCTTATATGGATACATACATATTTTAATTATTAGATAATTAGGATCATTATGAATATTTGCATGACTTAATTGTTAAGTGTTGTTATTTAAATAATTGTTATGTAAGTTAGTTTTATGCTTATATTGTTTTTTATTTTAAGTATTGGACTTGTGAGAAAATAAAAAGGGTTTTTCAAAAATAAATATAAACATGACTAATTATTATGAAATCAGATTTATTATGGACTATTTATAGTTCATAATGTGTTTTCCAAATTAAAGTTTTATTTTGAATGGTTAAAACTGGACGCTATGGACTCATGGGAAGTACGGCTCATCCACTAGAACAAACTATAAGAGAAGTTTAAGGAGGATTTTCCTAAAGATTTCAGGTTTTTAATACGCTTCGCGCTGACCTGATTCTCCGCTTCTTTGTGCGTTCGATTGGAGTTACCGTGAACCATGGCATGTCACTACAGTGTCATTATTAAAGTTTTTTTTTTTAAATTAGTGCTACAAAGTTGTTTTGCATGCTTCTTTGTACACGTTTTTCACCATTTTTTAATCTTTTCCCGCGATTAAACATAATTCTTTATATTTGGAAACACGTTGAATCGTTAAATTTTAAAAAGGTAACACTATTTATATATTAGATGTATAGAAAATATGTGATACCGTAATAAATAACTCAATTGAGTAAAGTTTTTATTAAAATCTATGATACGAAAATGTATGCATGCTTCTTCGTATATATTTGTCACGACAAATAAAATACCCTTTTTTAAATAAGTTATTATCATCCAATTCGTAAAAACACTTGGATGCTGTTTACTATGCGTGAGACGTATGTAGATCGTAATCCCAAGGTGATTGTACACTTTCTCGTGAGACGTTAGTGTTACACAATCACGGTTTTTGATTGGACGACTTAATTGGTTTATAAGTGAGACCTTAAATCAAGGCATAGATGGGATAAAACATGCTTACTAGAATATTATTGTAATAAAGTAAGTCTCATATTGTTCTAAGAATTGTACCGGTGGTAATTATTGATCGTCAATTACCTTTTGAGTACATCATCACTAGCAGATCAACTGATGTGGTGGTGGTACATCAAGTAGGGTCCTAGTCTTTAGAAAATTATTGTTTATTTGATTAAACATGGGTAGTTAATTTTCTTCAAGAAGTTTTATCGAAAATACTAATTCTTGAACTTTAACTATGTTTTGTAGATGGCATTACCTGCTCAAAACATAAACCATTCGGCTTTCAGGTCGATGTTTGAAAGAGAAAAACTTTCTGGAAATAATTTTAATGACTAGTTTCGTCAACTTAAGTTAGTCTTGAGAGTTGAAAAGAAAATGTATGTCATTGAACAGCCATTACCCGCGGCTCCTGCTGCAGATTCCCAGGCACAAGTGTTGTCACAATGGAATGCAGTTTATGATGCATATAATGAGGTTGCTTGTCTAATACTCGGTAGTATGACTCCTGAGCTTCATAGACAGTTTGAAAACTCCTCACCATATGACATGATAAAAGAGCTTAAATCTATGTTTGAAAAACAAGCTGGAGTGGAGAGGTTTGACCTAATCCAAACTTTCCATGCTTGCAAACAAGAGGAGGGTAAACCAGTTGCTGCATATGTTCTACATATGAAAGGATATGTAGACCAACTGGAACGTCTTGGCTATATGCTACCATAAGATCTTATAGTTGGTCTTATCTTGAATGGCCTTACTAAAGATTTTCCAGGATTTGTGAGAAATTACAATATGCATAACATGGGGATGATGATTGGTGAACTACATGTTATGCTCATTGAGTATGAAAAAGGTTTACCTAAAAAGGCTGAAACACAAGTAATGATGATTAAAGGTGGTAAAATCCATAAGGCCAAAAAGAAATCGCTTAAAGCTAAAGGCAAGGGTAAAGCTAATGGCAAGGGAAAGGATAAACAAGTTTCTATCTCTAAGCCTAAAAACCCTAAGCCTTTTGCTAAAGAGCACCTAGCTAAGAATGACACCTGCCACCACTGCAAGGAGGTGGGTCATTAGAAGAGGAACTTTCCTCTTTATTCTGCTGAGTTGTTGAAGAAAAAGAAGCAAGTTGGCCCTGCCAGTTCTTAAGGTATCTTCACAATAGAATTATTTGCTTTTCCTAATAAATCCTGGGTATATGACACTGGTTGTGGTACTCACATTTGTATTACAAAACAGGGATTTAGAGAAGCAAGGAAACTGAAACAAGGAGCACTCTATTTGTACGTGGGCAATGGTGTTCGTGCACAAGTAGAAGCTATTAGAAGTTATGACTTTGTTTTGCCTAATGGCCTTATGCTTTGTTTAGACAATTGTCATAATGCACCTTCTATAACTAGAGGTGTTGTTTCAATTCACCGTTTGGTAGAAAATGGATTCGTCCAGTGTTTTACGAATTTTGGAATTTCAGTTTCTAAGAAAAATGTGTTTTATTTTAATGCTATTCCCAGTAATGGTATTTATGAAATTGATATGCATGATCTTGTACCAAATGTTAATTCTATTTATAATGTTAGCACTAAAAGAGCCAAACATAAGTTGGACTCTACTTATCTATGGCACTGTCGTCTTGCTCATATAAGCAAGAAGCGTATTGAAAGGTTGCAACAAGAAGGGCTTTTAAAATCAATAGATGATGAGTCATTTGATTAGTGCGTATCTTGTTTATCGGGCAAGATGAAAAGGAAATCGTTTCCACATCGTCCCAAAAGGGTGACTGATCTTCTTGGACTAATACATACTGATGTGTGTGGTCCACTTAGACATATGTCAAGAAAAGGTGCTAGCTACATCATTACATTCACAGATGATTATAGTCGTTATGGTTATGTTTATCTTCTTAAACATAAATATGAGGTCTTTGAAACGTTCAATGTGTTTAAAAATGAAGTGGAAAATCAACTCGGGAAGACAATCAAGGCTCTTTGATCAGATCAAGGTGGCGAATACATAAGCCAAGAGTTTAATGATTATCTTAAAGCATGTGGAATTGTCCAACAGCTTACTCCTCCTTACACACCATAACATAATGGGGTATCTGAAAGGAGAAGTCGTACTTTGTTTGACATGGTTCGGTCTATGATGAATCTTACAACTCTGTCGTTAGCCTTTTGGGATTATGCTCTAGAGTCTGCAACACGCATTTTCAATATGGTTCCAACCAAGAAGGTTGATAAGACTCTATATGAATTATGGTACGGAAAAGTTCCTAATCTGTCTTACTTAAAGCTCTGGGGATGTGAGGCACTTGTGAAGCGGGATACGCCTGACAAACTTCAACAAAGATCTGTTAAGTGAGCAGTAGTAAGCAATGACAACAGTTGTAACCTTTTAAGTCACGATATGATCTTCTCCTTTATACCATACTCGTTACCAACAATACTAATACTCATCATTGATCCCAAGCAGTAGCAATGTACCTTGATAGTATAAACATCAACGCAAGCAGTACTTAATCGGGATAGCAGTAGTAAGTTACTTCGTTGGCAGTACAAACATACCAATAGCAGTACTAATTATAAAGGACAGCAGTAGTAATCGTTCCTTTGGCAGTAGTAACAAGACTTGGATACTCGATCACATACCAGTAACCACACTCGACAATGTTTTCCACCAGTAATGTTATTTGAAAATAAGTAACCTCAGTAGCATGACCAATCAGTTCACCACGATTATAAACCCTACATTAGAACGTGCTTTCCCTGCTGCTATGATATCGTTCATAATTCAACCATTCGTTGATTTAACCAGAAGCATACCATGTCCATAGCATCAAACGATCTCTACTAGGAACGAATCAATCAAGAGAACAGTACTAGCATCTCTACTAGGGTTCATTATTGATTAAGAGATCAACTCACCAAAGCTAGTAGAAACATAAATAATATGATCGTCAAGTATAGACAACAATTTTGTAAATTAGGGCTCGAATCCATAACTTGTTTCATCACCAAGTTAGCTCGAATTAGGGTTTGTAAAAGAAAACCATTTGACAACATCGAATCTCTTGCTGCTACCATTAAAATAAACTTCAACATCTTCATAACTTTGACATAGAAACACCTTGTAGATCCTAGATCAAGAGCCCCGTGGCTCTGATACCAATTGTGAAGTTCTAAATAACTCCTTAGATCGTTGTAAGCTCAGTTTGATTAGAACTTTTATCTAGGATAATAACAATGAACATATAATATATGCATAGCGGAAATAGCATAATGAACAAAGTTATTCAACAAGGTTTTTCATCATTATCTTCTCTACAATGACTACTACAAGCCCTAATTCTACCTTGATCAATGGTAGAACGTGTTATCTAAACTATAACAAGGAATCAAAGATCCTTGAGGCTAAAACAACCAAACCCTAGGCGTCTACAATGAGACTTGACGCCTAGAACACACACCCACTTTCCTGGTGTTTACATCTTGACCCACAGAAAATAACACGACCTATATCTCTTTATATAATAGAGATATTAGGTTTACAAAGGATAAGTATTAGGAAATAAACAAATCTTCCTAACTTTTATAATTATCTTCTAGGAAATCTTCGGTAATCTTCCATCTTTTGAAGAATTCCTCCTTTGTCTTTTAAGTCCTTCATCTTTCATATGTTTTGTCTTATCAACTCAAATATAATTCCCAACAAAGTGTATCTTTATAGGATACCAAAAGGAAACAATGGGTTACTATTTTTACTTCCCACCTGAAAACAAAATAGTTGTTGCGAGGTATGCTGAGTTCTTTGAGAAAAATCTCGTAACTCAAGAAGTCAGTGGGAGGGCCATGGATCTTGAATAAATTTAAGATGAAGATACATCACCTTCTGAAATCACTAGCGAAATTTCTATGGAGGTTGAAGGTTTTGAACCACCTCAAGAGGAAGTAATTCTGGTTCGTAGGTCCGAAGGGACACATCGAGCTCCAGATCGTTTATGTCTAAATGTAGAAGCGGAGGAGCATAGTCTAGAGGATCTTAATGAACCCACTAGCTATAAAGCCGCGATGTTAGATTCTGAATCTAATAAGTGGATCGATGCTATGAATGCCGAAATACAATCCATGATGGATAATATGGTATGGGTCTTGGTCGATCTTCCTCCTGGCTGTAAGACTGTTGGGAGTAAGTGGATTTTTAAGAAAAATACTGACATGGATGGTATTGTACACACCTATAAAGCTCGTCTTGTAGCAAAGAGTTATACTCAACTCTATGGGGTTGATTATGTGACATTAGAGCTATTAGGATTCTCTATCTAAGCAAACACGTACTATGATTATGAGATATGCAAATGATGTCAAAAACTTCTCTTATAATGGTTATCTTGATGAAGACATTTATATGGACTAACATGAAGGTTTTTTGATTCCTTAATCATCCAGAAAGTATGCAAGCTTCAAAGATCCATTTATGGTCTTAAGCAAGCATCAAGAAGCTGGAATAAAAGATTTGATGAAGAAATCAAAAGGTTTAGTTTTGATCAAAATCTTGATGAGCCATGTGTATATCAAAAGGCTAGTGGGAGTAATGTTACATTCCTCATCTTGTATGTTGATGACATAATCATCATGGGAAATCACATTCCAAGTTTACAAAGTGTAAAGAATTATCTTGGAAAGTGTTTTGCTATGAAAGATTTGGGGGAAGCAGCATTTATTCTTGGAATCAAAATCTATAGAGATAGGTCAAAGCGATTGATTAGACTTGGTCAAAATGCTTACATGGATAAGATCTTAAAGAGATATAAAATGGATAATTTCAAACGTGGTCATATCCCCATCAAGAAAGATTTAACTTGAACAAAACACAAGGTGCTTCAACACCTAAAGAGGTGAAGCGTATGCAAAATGTACCTTATGCTTCAGTTTTGGGTTCCATTATGTATGCAGTAAGATGCACTAGACCTGATGTTGCATTCGCGCAAAATATAACAAGCCGGTTTCAACAGAATCCTGGTGAACTTCAATGGACTGCTGTGAAAAATATTCTTAAGTATTTAAGAAATACTAAAGATATGTTCTTGGATTATGGTGGAAATCTGGAAGCTAAACTTTGAGTTGATTGCTATTGCAATGCTGGATTTAAGATCGATATAGATGATATGAAATCTCTGACAGGATACGTTTTCGTTTTGAACAGAAGCGCATTAGACTTGAAAAGCTCCAAGTAAAGTACTATTGCAAAGCCTGCTACATAAGCTGAAATACATAGCTGCTTCAGAAGCAGAGATGGAAGTTGTTTAGATTAGGAAGTTTATTTCAGGTCTTGGTATAGTACCAACAATAAACGAACCTATTAGAATGTTTTGTGATAATTTAGCCGCACTTCATTTTGCCAACAAACCATGGACGCCAGACACTACCATAGAAGTAACCTTCTTAAAGTTCACACAGATAACAATCTAGCATATCTTTTTACGAAGGCTTTACCGAAAGGAGCTTACTCAACATGCTAAGAGCATAGGACTTCGTTTAGCTAGTAGTTTCATGTAGATCTGTGTTTAGTATTTGGATAAGGGATGTTTGAACAATTTATTTTATGATAATGATACATGGTATTTTATTATTTTTATCTTAAATTGTGTCATATATTTGCATGTTTAAATCCATGAATAATAATAGTTATTATTCTAAATTAATCCGTTGTCGATTAACAATATGGGAATATTGTTAAATTAAGACAATTCTGAGTGATTGGTGATATTTTAGATATTAAGGATATGTCCACCAAACTCACATGATATTCATAAGATGAATATTGGATTTCCCCAACACAAGAATATTACTTTATAGATCATCGTCATTAAGTAAATCTTGTAAGTGATTTTATTTACAAAATCCTTAGACTATAGATGCAAGTAGGTCTTGCATATGTGGATAATCCTTCTTGATCTAGTCTAAGTTATCTTGAAAAATAGATAACTAATAAGGGCTATTTCAGAAGTGATTTTGAAACATGATGACTTGACACTTGTAGTCAATATAGAATTTGTTCCTTCAATAGTTAAAGAATGATGCCACTGGGCCCCTCATAGAATTAATCAGATGTGTGTATGGCCGTACCTAAAAACTTATGTAGATATGTCTCATTGATTTTTGGTAATCTTGATTAGTTACATATATGAGAAACAAAATCGTTAAATAATGGAATGACATTGATCCATATCCATTTTTAACACGGTATCGGAAACAAAGAGATTATAAATTCATAAATCATTTTGTCCGTGTCTTTATGAAACCACACTCGGATATTTTTGGGAGCATTGGCGTGTTGCTAGACGCTTACCAATGTTATTGTAAAATTTATACATGACCAAGTGGGAGCTGTTGGAATATGTCCAAATATAAATTATATATGTCCGGGAATTTATTTGAGCCTAAGGGGACGTACACGTTAATATGCAGAACAACGTTTTAATATATTAATGTAATATATTAAGTGTTTAACAAATGATCGTTAAAAGTTTAACAAGAATAAATATTAGTTGTTAATAGTTAAAGGACTAATATGCAAAACCAGAAGAAAGAAAAAGGAAAGTTTGGTTTTTTCCTACTCTTTCTTATAGTGGTCCAAACCACCTCCTCATGAGGAGCGTGGGGACTTTGCTTGCAAGCCAAGTTGAGAGGAGTATATAAGGAGGTCTTAGGGTCCTTGAGAGCTCATAACTTAAAACCTAAAAACCCTAAATCTCTCCTTGTTCTCCTCTTTTGTTCGTCCGATCCCACAACCCTCAAAAGGGTTTCGGTTTTCTTTCTTCCTTGTGCGATCGAACCCTACAACCCTCAAGGGTTTTGATTTTGTGGTTTTAAACCACATACGTGAAGGTGTTTCGTGTGTTGATTGATTCAAAGACGAAGAAGAGATCGTTTGGTTAAACACTATAGACTAGCATACACGTTGTTTGCTAAGTACGTATTATGTATGTAAACTTAGAGGATTATTCTTTTGATCTTGGTGGTTCTTGCGTGTGTGCTTACATACGCGTATATTGAAGACGATTGGAACGTTTATGCTGAAAACAGTGTTCGTTTCTTGCTAAAAGGTACACATCTTCAATCCCTTGTTAATTACAAGTTCTATACGTGTTTGATCTTTCCGCTGCGTACTCGTGATATGTTTAATTGGTTAAATAGATGTAAAATCCCAACAATAACTTGATATCCAAATTATCGCATATAGATTAAACATTGTCAGGAATTTCCTGGCCTTCATACATATCATCATCGTATGGGTCGTAGTCGTAATCAGCATTCTCATAAGTATCCCTCCATTGTTCCAGCAAACTATTAGTGCCAAATCCAACCCTCTCTGAAGCCAGAAAACTAGTCATTTCATTATCAACTAGTTCAACTTCATCCTCACTATCATGATCACCCGGATAATCAACCTTTTTTAAAGGTTTACCCTCATCATCCACAAGTGAAACTTTCCCATCAATAATTAGTTTTTCAAGCTTATCAATTTTATCAACAATAGGAGTAGTACTAGTACTACTAGATCCCACATTCCAGAACGAGGATCCACTAGAATTGGCCTCTTTACTAGCCAAATTTGAAGTCCCCACATTTGTACCTAAATCGACATCATTTTCAAAACCGAATTAAGCACATCAAATGGGTTTGGATTACTAACCTCTTTTCTAGACTCCACATCTTTCTTCTTATTGCCACTAGTGTTGACATTGTTCTTTTTAGAAACAGGTCTATAAACTTGTTTGACTGGTTTAAATCTCACCTTAGGACCAACCGAAACACCTCTAGGAGTTTGGCTAGGATTCTTCAAGTTCTCATCACATTCGAGCCTATATCATTGGGATACTCATCTTGAACATGATCAAAACTTTAACAACATGCACCACCTGAGAGGTTGTCCACTCATACTCAAACATGAAAAGTAAAATATTAGAACCTATCACAATATGTTTTGCTTAGTCTCCACCTACGATAGTATCTTTCAACTCCACATCGACCCAAAGCTCAATCATTTCTCTAGCAAACCTTGACCTACCCCATGATTGAATGCACATGTCAGAAGTATAAGAGTCAAACATTAAGGGAGTACCAAGTATAGTAGCAATGGCACTCAAACCATCATCACTAACCATTAACAACTATTCAAAACATGGATATTGTAATAAACTATTCAAATATAAAACATGTCATTTCAGAAGAAAAATAAACACTTGATATTATCATGTCAAACCATATGCAGACATATTTAAGTTTTAGCTTGTTATTAGGAATGTTTGCATAAGCATAAGGAACGGTACATGTATTTTTATGCATTTTCAGAGACTCCGGTGAAGGAATGAGTTTTAGTTGGTATAAGAAGATATATACAACATTCATTCGTCAACGAATTTCGTACTCTCATAGCATCGATGGCTTCTATATAGACCTTTTATATAGGCACAGACAGATGAATGTGAAAGCATCTTATTAATGCTTCGGTAAGTTGCAAGGGTCTTATTAATGCTTCGGTAACAGTATGAAATGAAGTTGAAATGATTGTGCAAATTAATTGATTCGGTAATAATATGACAACTTAGATAAAAAGATTTTGTTTGTCGCCGTTAACGCCGTAACATTTATGTAAAAGTGGGACTGTAAGTCCATAACATCTCAGGGAGTTTTTTCATGTGTCTACTATTGTCAATCATAGTCAAGTCTTAGTTGAGTGTTGATTAAGTTTTGTTAAATCTTTATTCAAGTAGTAGTTCTATATTATTCATTTGTTCATGAATTTAATATTTTAGATTAGTAAGTTTTTTTACCCTTTTAGAGATTTAAAAAAATACTACTACTTTGTACCAAGTAATATAAAATTTTGCAAGCAAAAGGTTATTACATATCTTTTGTTTGTTGTTAGCACAAATAAGATGTTTATGTCATTTCTTTCTCAATGGTGGCGGATGATTAGTGGCCATCGCCTGCGGCTGCCATTTCTTCTTTTGATTAGTAAATGAAGTAAACTATGTAATGTTACTATTGGGCTGGTTCAACCGGCTCAAGAAATGACTCACATACATATACCGGCACTTGATGTGCACACATACATATCTGATATTGTTATTGCTATGTATTCTGCCATGTTTGCATGTTGACGATCTTATTCTACATGTGACACACGCATACGCCTATAAAGTTATAAGTTCTCGACATTGATCATTCTAAGCAAAACAAACATTTTCTTTTTGGCCTATGAGTTTCGATCATTCTTATTACGGATACTCAAAATGATACATAAATTTGTCAAAAAAAGCTGCTACCTATAAAGAAATATGCTACCTTTCTTCTTATTAAACATGCAAAATTTATAATCTGTTGTAGATGGAGGTAACATTTGATTAACAATAAGCCTTTGTACAGGGACACATTCTTTCTTAAAAATGCATGTAGTTGTAATGACTCTTTAACTTCATAACCTACAATACATACGTAAAACCCCATCTTGCATTGGCATTAACATATTCATGAAGCAAGTACCCATATACATGCAAATTTATAGTTTAATATACCGTGACATGAAAAATGCTGATGCTGCTTATCGGCACACATCATGCACGACCCTTTTTATGGGTTCCCACAACATTTACTACATCAATAAGTGACCGCTGTTAAGTATGGTTTAAAGAACGATTTACCCGTAATATGCGACAATTAGAAAACGCATACAAATAAGTTCACATCCAACCCACTGTTGGCATCAACGGCTTTCGTAGTGTTTATTGTTTCTTTTTTAAAACCTGTAATACCGACGCATAGCAAGAGTTTAGTATAACCAAAAATAAGTTTTACGTAATCAAGTTTCCGAACTCTATATCGTAATTAACAATCGTTAAACATACCCGTATACATGTTATCTTGCACACTGTCTCTTTTGCACGGCTAAAGTCCGTGCCATTATAGCTGCAAGACACATAAGACAGTTACAATCAACGTTGTCAAAGCGATATCTGAAAGCAATATACCCAAACAGTATTGTACTTACATCGATACTTTGTGTGGTTTGTTCGTGGATACTAGATCCAGGAATTGAGGTATTACAATGAGCATTGCGTCTAGCTTCTTTAAAGCATGAATGTTCATTTGTAGGTCGCCTCTTTGTTTTGTTGTAACTAACTGCAAGAACTGCAATCCAACATTTGGATAAATTAAGAGGGTGTTTAGATATATTTTTTTAATAGATTTCAAATGTGCACAATACCTCCATATTTAATCTGCAAATGGTGTTCTTTTTGAAGATTTCAAACATACACGTAGGAGATAAGCCTTAAAAAGATGGATGTTGTTCCTTTTGATCTGCAAATGGTGTTCTTTTTAAAGATTTCAAACATACACGCAGGAGATAAGCCTTAAAAAGATGGTTGGTGTTATATTTGATCTGCAAATGGTGTTTTGATTGGACCATATACGTAGTCACTATATGTCAAATCTTTTTGAAGATTTCAAAAAGATTGCTGGTGGTAAAGGAGATAAGCCTTCTGCTACCATCTATTTTCTTTTTGGATAAGTTAGTCAAATTGTCAACAAAGAAAATAGATGAATCGTGAATGTGGAGAAAAAAACATAAAAGTCTTTGATTAAACTATGAAAAAAGAGTAGCTTGGCCTAGACTGTGAAAAGAGATTAGCATGGCCTGCATTGTGTGCATGGATATACTTATTTTTCTATTCTTTATGGAATGTGATCTAGTTTGCAACAATGATAAGATGCTATATACAACATGCTGAATGTTTTAAGTAACTTACGAATATGAAAAGAATAATTGGTATGTATTCTTTTTTATTGTAAATGGAGGATGGTTGAAGTGGTAAATTTGAGATGGTTTGTCTTCTTGAAACTCCTACAACTGTTTAACTTTCACAAAAGGAATTCGAAACCACAGGGACATTTTATCTTCTTCAGCCGATTTGTGTGGATTTGGAACTTGAATACCTCCACATTAAATTAAAACGTTGAATCTTCTACTATTATAGATAGAAACATAGCATCTTACACTTAAAAACTATAATAAATCATGTGTTTCATAATTGGATTCGAGACAACACTTTGATAAACTCGACTTTACAACTTTATTTACATATTAATAAAAGAATACAAGGATACTAATATAATACGCACCCTTGTTTTATTTCTATACCAAATCATTTAAAAACGCAACCATTTTACTGGCGGCTATATGGGTATGATGAATAACCGCGAATCCCGAACCACACATACACAAACGTATATATTCGTATATGATACATCTAGTTCTTGGTACATTCTCCAACTAAAACATAATCTTTGAGAGTCAGTATGCATTTGAAAAGCTTCATAATCAAATATAAAACTATACTTAATCTCAATTCAAGATAAACAACAAAACCTCTCAAATAATACAAATCACAAGGCTTGATCTTAATCAAAAACCAACAAGTCACCACTGTTACTTAGGTATGACTCAATCACCTAAATCAGTTACTGTTCTATTACAACTCAATCGAAACAACAAGAACAAGATTACAGCTTTTGAGAGAGAAGAGAGATTGTATTTTAGAAAGAGAAGGAGATTAGGGTTATGACTGAATAGTCATAACTCTTCTTCCTTTTATAGCCAGCTAGGGAATTGAAAGTTGACAGCATCAGTCCTTCATCTTTACCCAGCTTACAACTTCAGCTATTAACTTTCTCAAAGACATATTGAAATATCAAAATGACAAAATAAGTCCCTCAACATTATAAAACCAGAATAAGATTATGATTTTAAAACTCCCCCTTAATCTTATTCTGGAAAAGATCAATAAGATTAAGTTTTGAAGACAATCAATTCTGTGTTTTATATCTTATTCCTTACTTAGATATTGGCTATTTGATTAGTAGTTTTTATTTTCACAGGTTTGTATAATATAGCAATATAATATTTACCTTCAAAGTGTAAGTCTATCTCTAAATGTTTTGGTATTTCATGAAAAATGATCAGCTGCAATAATTAAATTGCTGAGTTTTATCGCAAAATACTTTAACTGGTAACAGCTTGTTATAGTTTAAATCTTTAAAAATTTTGAGAATCCAAACAACTTCAGAAGTCACAAAAGCAAGAGCTCTATACTTTGCTTCTGTGGAAGATTTAGAAATTGTATTTTGTTTCTTACTCTTCTAAGAAATGAGAGATCCATACATAAAAAGACAGTAACTAGTAACAAACCTTCTAGTATTAGTACATCTTGCCCAGTTTGCATCTGAGTATGCTTTTAAAACAATACCAAATGAAAATTGTTTAATCACATTTATACATTTACCTAGAGAACTCTTCAAGTACCTGATAACCTTTAAAACAGTTTTCAAGTAACTTTTAAGAGGACTATGCATAAAATGACTAAGACAAGAAACTGTATAAGCAATATCAGGCCTAGTAGTGGTCAAATATATCGGTTTACCAATCAAATTTTGATAATCGTAACATTCTCATGTAAAGGATCATCATCCTTTGGTTCACTAGACAAAGAAATATTAGGTTGCATAGGAATATAGGAAGGTTTACTTGCAAGTATACCAAACTCATCAATAAGCTCAAGACAATACTTTCTTTAACTTAAACAAGATCCTTAGGGTTTCTGTAACTTTAATTCCTTAGAATATATTTCAACTTCCTCAAATCTTTAATCATAAATTTAGTTTTAAGAAATTGTTTAAACTTATTGATCTGAGGTAAACTGTTTTAACTTTCGAGTGATAATAATGTCATCAACATAAACAAGCAAAGCAATAAAGACATCACCAAAAGACTTAGTGAATAAACTATAATCACTTTTACTTTGCACAAAATCACTTTCAATAAGAGCAGATGTAAGTTTAGCATTCCATTACCTAGGTGCTTATTTTAATCCATATAATGACTTATTCAATTTGCACACTCTAGTTTCATTAGAAGGAAAATAACCATGAGACAAAGTCATGTAAACAGTTTCATTCAAATCACCATATAAGAATGCATTATTAATATCTATTTGATATAAAGTCCACCCAAATTGTACAACTAGGTTAATTAAACATCTAACAGGCACAATTTTAACTACTGGAGAAAAGGTTTTATCAAAATCTATTCCTTTCTCTTGATTATAACTTTTGGCAACCAATCTAGCTTTATACCTCTCGATCTCAAAACCAGACTTATATTTTATCTTAAAAACCCACTTGGAACCAATAGATTTTCTCCCAACTGGGAGATCAACAAGTTCCCAAGTATTTTTCCTATAAAGAGCATCCATCTCAACATTCATAGTAACAAACCAATGCTTATGCTGAGATGCTCCAAAGAAAGTCTTAGTGTTGGGATTAAAAGACTTCTTAGTGATGTTGAAGTTACTACTGGTAGTGTTAGTTACTACTGTTAGAGTAATATTGATGTTGCTTAAGTTAAGACTGTTTGTATAAGTTAGTATTGTTGTATTGGTTAGTACTGCTTATTAGATATATGTTAAGTTACATAATTAAGGAAAAGATCACGATCACAATAGGAATGGATTGTAAGCTCAGTAGGACTCCATGGTGTATAAAAGGAGGTCCTAGGGCATTAGGTTATATATCTCATATATCTCTCATCATAGATTAACCTAAGTCGATTAACTTTAAGGTTTTGTAAACCCTAACACTATTAAGAGTGTTCGTATTATATTGAGGCTGAAAGTTTAGTAAACTGTTTGTTATTGATCTTATTCATTATTGTTTCATTAAAATTCTTCTTAGTATCATTGACTAGATTCCGCATAGTCTTTGATATTCATAATCAAAGTTTCTATCATAGTTGTTTTGGATTCATTCAATACAACTTAGCCTTATATAAGCTAAGCAAGATCTATTCTATTAGGATCAACAAGTGGTATTAAAGCTTATGAGAAGCTTTGAAAAGAAGAAACTTTACTCCACACAAGATCTACTTTTCAAGAAGCAATAGATTCTCAATCTACTCAAGCCATCAAGCTACCCATACTCCAACCAGGTAACTATGATCTCTGGAAGATGAAGATGGAGCAGTACTTACAGTACATTGATTACACTCTATGGGAGATCATAGAAAATGGTAATGCACACATAGTAACAAAAACTATTAATGGTAAGGAGACTGTTATCCCACCTACAAGTGTTGAAGAGAAGGCATAAAGAAGAGCAGAGTTAAAGGCAAGAAGCACTCTGTTGATGGCCTTACCTAATGAGCATCAATTAAAGTTCAACTCATACAAGGATGCTAAGACACTAATGCAGGCTATTAAGAACATATTTGGAGGTGATACTGCTACAAAGAAAACTCAGAAAAATCTTCTAAAGCAGCAATATGAAAACTTTGCTGCATCCAGCACAGAAGTGATTGAGCAAACTTATGAAAGGCTTAAAAAGCTAATTAGTCAACTGGAGATGTATGGTGAAGTTATCCCTCAAGAAGACATCAATCAGAAGTTCTTGAGAAGTTTGTCACAAAAATGGACTATGCATACTATTGTATTTTTTCCATGGAGGAACAAACCAGAGATTGAGCCATTTGAGTTTGGATGACCTCTTTAACAACCTAAAGGCTTATGAATCAGAGGTCAAGGGGACATCTAGCTCAACCACAAACTCACACAATGTAGCCATTTTGTCCTTTAGCAGCACTAACAATGCAATTAGAGCAGTTAATACTGCTTAGAGTATTAATACTGCTAGCATTTAGGGTGCTGCTGATAGCTCAACAACTGTTAAAAATTTGAGTGATGCTATGATTTATTCCTTCTTTGCTAGCCAACCAAGTATTCTACAGCTTGATAATGAAGATCTACAACAAATCCATACTGTGATCTTGAAGGAAGGCTTGGACATGGAAAACAAAAAAAAAGAATTAGTTTGAACAAGTCCAAGGTGGAGTGTTTTCAAATGCCACAAGAGAGACACTTTTGCAAGGGAATGCAGGTGCACCAAGATTCAAGACTGCAATGAACGGGAGCCTACCAGAGGTCGGTGCAGTTGGGCAACTACTTCAAATGCCTTAGTGTCTCAGTATGATGGCTTTGGCTATGATTGGTGTGACCAAACAGAAGAAGGTCTAACCAATTTTGCTCTTATGGCTTATTCTTCAACAAAGGTTCACGTTTCTTCTACAAACTCTGAGGTATCTAATGACTCAAATTGTTGTTCATCTTGTTTAGAATTGTAAAAGATCTAAAAGAACAAAATGAACAATTAGTTAAAGACTTAAGAACAGCTAGGATAAGTGATGTCTCTTATAAAACTGGTTTAGAATCTGTAGAAGCTAGACTGTTAGTCTTTAAAAAAATGAGTCTATGTATGAGGAAGATATAAAACTCTTAAAACGTGAAATCTATTTAAGAGATTTAGATATTACAAAGCATAAAAGAAAGTTAGAGTTGGTTACAAAAGAAAAAGATGAGGTTCAACTTACAGTAATAAGAAAACCTTGTTCATAACAATGATTGTGTTCTTAATTATTCCGCTGCGTGTTTGTTAATCATTGTTATTATATCCTGGATAGCTAGATTGTGGTTTCACATACTGGGAATTTTATGCCACTAAAACCTGATTTAGTTTATCCTAGTCTAGATGATTTTGTTGATGTGAATGAGTCTGTTAGTGAGTCTGTAGTCAAAAAGCCTACTGTTGAGACTGAACCTAAGACTACTAAGAAAAAAAATAGAGCCCCAATTATTGGGAATTAGGTATCTGAAAGTGAGGAATAAGATGAGCCTAAGTTTCAAACAGTTAAGTCTAATTTTACTAAAAATGAGTTTGTTGGGATTTATTAATTTGATGATACAAAAGAATGAAACAAAAGGGTCTAGTTCGACATTATTGAATTCTAGAAGTTGAAAATTCTAGAAGACTTGCTTAAAAAGATAAAGACCAAGTTTAGGAAAGATTTAGTTTCCTAATACAATTAGATTTCTTTTGTAAATCTAGATGGACTCTATATATAAAGAGATCTCTAGACATTGTTTGTATGCATGTTTTTAAGGTGTTTTTATCATGTTTTAGGAAAACACCAACGATCTCACCACTTGAGATCATTTTAGCCCTGAGATCAAAGGTGACTTTGATATCTGTAACAGTTAGGTAACACATTCTATCATGATCAAATAGAATTAGGGATTATATATTAATGTAAACCTTGTTAATAACATTGTCTTTGTTTAAATTCCGCTGCGCAACAACAAACTTTGTTATTATAGATTCTAGATGAGTTCTAAACAATCTTTACAATTGGTATCAGAGCCAAGTGGCTTATGATCTAGGATCTACAAGGTTTTACAATCAAAGAAAGAAGATTTTATATTCAAAGAAACCTAAAAAAATTCGATTTTGGTTTCTATTTTTGTCACTTTCTGCACAACTGTGGTAAAAAGGGGATATCTCATTAGTTAACCGTTGGATCTTAACGAAATTTTTACTGAAGGTTCTTTATTCATAAAGGAAAATTCTCATCGGAGGGATCTTCAATCTAAGCTTTTAATTGAAAGATATAAATGTTTGAAATCTGCTGCAGAAGAGTTGAAGTTGGTATGGTTTTACTCCTCTTTCATAATTATTTTTAATAGTGTTCTTGTTATTGTTATTGGAAGTTTTTCTTTGAACACTTGGGTATTAAAGAGAATGTATTGAGGAATGAAGAGGATAAAGAAGTTTGTGAAAATTAGGGTTTTAATTCTTAAATTATTTTTTTGGAAACCTTAATTTCTAAAAACCTCAAAAGTTAATGATGAATACGAAGTGTAATCACAGTAAAGGTGATATGAAAGTGAAAGCTAAGAGTTCGAGTTCAGGTTCTTGTGGAAATTTTATTGAAGTGGTTATCATGTTAATACTGATTGGAAGTTACTATTGTTTCATACATGGTTACTACTGCTTTACAACAGTTAATATTGCTCGAACAAAGTTAATGCTGCTTCATAGAAGCTAGTACTGCTTATGCATGGTTAATGCTGCTCTTACTTGGTTAATACCGCTTTTATGTTTTTAATACTGCTTCTACTTCATTAGTGTTGCTCGACAAAAGCAATACAGTTTGTTGAAGTTATTGTTGCTAGCTTAAGTTAATACTGTTGCACTAAGTTAATACTGCTAGTTAGTAGTTAATACTGCTAGTGTATTTTTACTACTGCTTAACCATTAGTGCTGCTCTTCATTGTTACTACTGTTTGGTATGGATTACTATTGTTAGTCGTTTTTAGTGTTGCTCTTCATGGATGGTACTACATGGTATTCGTTACTATTGTTGGTTAGTTCTTCGTACAGTTCTTATGGTTGATTCTATTACTTTTGGTCGTGAGATGGTTAACATATTGGTTTTAGGGAAAGAATATGATTAAGTGTTTAACCATTTGGATATGTTAAATGCACCACTTGAGGGGAAGGTTTTCACTTGTGAAAAACAAGTTAAACCTTATTACTACTGCTAAGTCATTGTTACTACTACTAGTTTAAGTTTCTACTGCTTGAATTCATTATTCTTATTGTGCGTCATGAAGGGTAATTTGAGACATTGAAAAGCTTATATTAGAATTGTAATATATGGTTTGTAGTTGTAAAGATCAAAGTTGCATAAGTTCACAGTCCCCTAATGGACAATGACAAAAAGGGGAAGATATTACAATGATGATATGATATGATTTGCAACTTATTAAGTGTGGTGACATGGCATGGAACAAGAATTGATGACTTCATTGTGTTGAAGAAGTATCAACAAGTTCAAAGAGATCTTAAGTTAAGGGGAAGATTGTTTCATTCATGGAAGATCATATTTGAAGATGAAGATTACTAAAGATTAAGCTACTATGGATCATCTTGGAATCAGTGTTTGTTTTGTCATCATCAAATAGGAGAAGATTGTTGGGATTTATTGATTTGATGATACAAAAGAACTTGCTTAAAAGGATAAAGAATGAAATAAAATGATCAAAGTCGACAATATGGAATTCTACAAAAGATGGAGGATTCTAAAAGACTTGCTTAAAAGATAAAGATCAAAGATTATGAAAAGATTTAGTTTCCTAATACAATTAGATTTCCTTGTAAGTCCAGATGGACTCTCTATATAAAGAGATCCCTAGACATTGTTTATGTGTGTGTTTTTAGACATCTAATGTGTGTTTAAGGTGTTTCACTCATGTAGTCAGGAAACACCAGGCGATCTCACCATTGGAGATCGTCTTAGCCCTAAGGTCAAGGTGTTCTTGATCCCTGTTATAGTTAGGTAACACGTTCTATTCTGATCAAATAGAATTGGAGGCTTGATGTGAATGTATAACCTTGTGAAAATAACATTGTTCTTTATTTAAGTTCCGCTGCGTATCTACATACTTTGTTATTTTCGATCCTAGGAACTTAAACAATCTTCACAATTTGTTTGTTTTGTCATCATCAAATACGGGGAGATTGTTAGGATTTATTGATTTGATGATACAAAAGAATGAACCAAAAGGATCTAAATCGACAATATGGAATTCTAGAAGATGGAGGATTCTAGAAGACTTGCTTAAAAAGATAAAGATCAAGATTAGGAAAGATTTCGTTTCCTAATACAATTAAATTTCCTTTGTAAGTCTAGATGGACTCTATATATAAAGAGATCCCTGGACATTGTTTGTGTGTATTTTTTAGACGTCTAATGTGTGTTTAAGGTGTTTCAATCATGTAGTCAAGAAACACCAGGCGATCTCACCACTGGAGATCGTCTTAGCCTAAGGTCAAGGTGTTCTTGATCCCTGTTATAGGTAGGTAACCGTTCTATTCTGATCAAATAGAATTAGGGCTTGATGTGAATGTATAACCTTGTGAAAATAACATTGTTCTTTACTTAAATTCCACTGCGTATCTACATTCTTTGTTATTATAGATCCTAGATGAGTTTTAAAAGATTCTTCATAATTGGTATCAGAGCCAAGTGGCTCATGATCTAGGATCTACAAGGTTTTACAATCGAAGAAAGAAGATTTTGTATTCAAAGAAACCTAAAAAATTCGATTTTGGTTTCTATTTTCGTCACTTTCTGCACAACTGTGGTAAAAAGGGGATATCTCATTCGTTAACCGTTGGATCTTAACAAAAATTTTATTGAAGGTTCTTTACTCATAAAGGCATATTCTCACTGGAGGGATCTTCAATCTGAGCTTTTAATTGAAAGATATAAATTTTTGAAATCTGCTGCAGAAAAGTTGAAGTTGGTATGGTTTTACTTCTCTTTCATCATTGTTTTTAATAGTGTTCTTGTTATTGTTATTGGAAGTTTTTCTTTGAACACTTGGGTATTAAAGAGAAGGTATTGAGGAATGAAGAGGATAAAGATGTTTGTGAAAATTAGGGTTTTAATTCTTAAATCATTTTTTATGGAAACCCTAATTTCTAAAAACCTCAAAAGTTGATGATGAATACGAAGTGTAATCACAGTAAAGGTGATATGAAAGTGGAAGCTAAGAGTTTGAGTTCAGGTTCTTGTGGAAAGTTTATTGAAGTGGTTATCATGTTAATACTGATTGGAAGTTACTATTGCTTCATACATGGTTACTACTGCTCTACAACAGTTAATACTGCTCGAACAAAGTTAATGCTACTTCATAGAAGTTAGTACTTCTTATGCATGGTTAATGTTGCTCTTACTTGGTTAATACTGCTTTTATGTTTTTAATACTGCTTCTACTCCATTAGTGTTACTCGACAAAAGCAATACTGTTTGTTGAAGTTAGTGCTGCTAGCTTAAGTTAATACTGATGCACTAAGTTAATACTGCTAGTTAGTAGTTAATAGTGCTAGTGTATTTTTACTACTGCTCAACCATTAGTACTGCTCTTAATTGTTACTACTGCTTGGTATCGATTACTACTGTTAGTCATTTTTAGTGTTGCTCGTCATGGATGGTACTACATGGTATTCGTTACTACTGTTAGTTAGTTATTCGTACAGATTTTTATGGTTGATTCTATTACTTTTGGTTGTAAGATGGTTAACATATTGGTTTTCAGGAAAAGAATATGATAAAGTGTTTAACCATTTGGATATGCTAAATGCGCCACTTGAGGGGAAGGTTTTCACTTGTGAAAACAAGTTAAACCTTATTACTACTGCTAAGTCATTGTTACTCTTGAGAGATCGAAAAACGAATAAAAGAACCAGTACGTTTTCTTAAGGATTTGAACTCCCGTTATCGATATGTTGGTGACTTGAGCTGAATTTCCGGGCGAAATTCCTTTAAGGGGGTTAGACTGTGATAACCGGTAACTTTTCCAAATTTTAGTATTTTTAAAATACTATAATTATATATTTGTGTCTTTCGATCTTGTCAGTTCTCTCAGAGAAAACTGAAAAGTTGACTTTGGTTGACTTCTTTTGCGTAAAACGGTTACGGTTTAACCGGGTATTGAGAGTCTTGATTTTCTTAAATGAATCACTTTTGATTCATTTTATCCGTATCGAAGTATTTATGTTATCGTTTTAACGCTTACCGGGAAGATTTCCCGCGTTCAGCGAAAAACGTCACGCAACGCGTACCGGCATGACAATAAATTTAAGTATGTCTAGTTATCTTAGAGTGAACTTACTAAATTTATTTTAATGAGTTATCCATGATTCTTGCTAAGCGTTTGGCTTAAAACGCGAATTTTAGAGTCTCGTTCGGAAACTAGTCAGAAAAATGGAAAACTACGCAAGTTTAACTTTTAAGTGAAAGAACGATTTAAAATCTATTCTTAGTCGATATTAAGTCATCTTAACGCGTTTTAGTATAACGTGAGTCGTTTCATGAGCATTCAGTTTCGGTTGTCGCTTAAACTAGTCTCGATTTTAATCCCCGACATAAGACAAAAACTCATGGAATTCCTCCCTCCCTTCTCTTACCATCGTGGACCATAAGGGGGACAAGAGTTGTCCTCCCTTTTGTCTTGTTACCACTATAAACCAACACACCTTATGCATGTTATCATTTTCAAACCATAAACAAAAACACACACTATCTTTCTCTCCTTCTTTGTATTCGGACGAACACAAGGGCATAAGAAACATTCCATTTTCAAATTTTGAACAAGGTTTAAGAGTCAAGAACATTCAAGGGTTGATTCTCTTGTAGTCTTGGGTAATCAAAACAACATTTGGGTTGTTTCCGTGCATCAATCCCCAACCGAAAACCATAAAACTTGTAAGTCTTCAAAACTTTAAAATTCTTATACTTTTGGTAGCTAAACAATGATAAAGTCATGGTTGTACAATGCGTTTGTTAGAAATCTAAACTTAAAATGTCATAAAAGAATTTAAAGGGTGTGTTTGGTTTGACGTGGACAAAAATAAAGAAAACAAAAGTGGTCATCTTGATATCATGGTTGTTGTGGTAAGAAAACTTTTGGAGTCTAGAGCTTATTGATGCTTATTTGGATGTCTTGCTTAAAAATAAGCTTGGTTAGGGCTTATTTGGTTTTTGGGTTTTGTATTTTGTTCGGCCCAACCGTGAGTCAAGAAGAAGAGAGAGGTCATGGGATCGGCCCATGACTCATTTGGCTTATTTGAGATTTGTTGTGGCTTATTTGGTAGCTTATGTAATAGTGGGTTTATTTTTGTAACTTAAATTGTGGTTTTGGGCTTTTGTGGGTTTCGGCCCAACAAGGAAAAAAGGAGACGAGATCTATGGCTCGACCCATTTGGTTTTTGTTGGCTTATTTTGAGCCTATTAAAGCTTATTTAATTATTCGTTGAATCTTGAAAGAGCTTATTATCTTATCTTATTTTCTATTTTGGTTTTGAGCTTATTCGATTGTTATTTTTGATCTTAGTGGGCCTAACGAAGGACTCGACCCAATAAGGGATTCATGGGTTTGCTTATCGTGAAACCGACTTATTTTGTGTGCTTATCGAGTGCTTATTTCGTCGTTTAAATTGATAACTTACTTGGTTTTGAACTTACAATCTAAATCAGATTATTTCTAGTTATTTTGAAACTTTTGAGCTTGTTGGGCTCCCTGCCCAATAAGAAAAAAAATAGGTTTCGGCTTATTAAGGGCTTATTAACCCCGACTTATTTTATCAAGTATTATTAATACTCGTTTAAAGCTTATTTAAGGAACTAAAAAGGTTTGAAACGAACGGATATATTTTTGAACTTAATTAAGAACTTTCGAGCTTATTGGACTCGCGACCTAATAAGAATATTAAGCCATAGTTTATTTTTCGTGACTTATTTCTTTGGACTTGAGATCCTTATGCTTTGGTATAACGTATTTAGTTTAGCAAAAGTGAATTTATTTTATGATTAAGTATTGGAGAACTATTTTGGACCTATTTAGAAACTTAAAAGATACTAGTGGACTTATTGGGTCGCAAAGCCCAATAAGATACCTACACTATAATTGTCAATGTTACCGGGCTAACTAAGAAGCTTTAATGGGCCGTAAGGCTCAATGATATAATGAACTAGAATGACACTTGGATTTTAGGTTAACTATTGGATTTATGGAAGGGCTTGTACTCGAGTTAACTAAAACGGTTTGGATAGTCGATGGAAATGTTGTTTAAATGGATCGTCGTGAGAACTATAAACTTGGTGAATTATGGTGAAATTGTTGAAAGTGGAAATCAAATTAAATTAAGGTTTAAAACCTTGAGAAAACTTTTACAAACGAACGGTCATGCTGAAATTTTATTGCTCCAGCTGGTAGGCTTTAGGTGCGTGTGAATTGAGAACTTGAGAACCTTGCGTGGCAATGGTGTCTATATGGATGAGTTTTAGATAGCATGGAGATGCTATGGTTGAAATTTGAATGTGTTGCATGTATTCACTGTCATATTGCACAACTGTCAACTACTTGAAATATTGGCACAACGACTGGGTTTTCTATCAAACCTACGAGCTCACCAACATTATTGTTGACCTTTTCGAGTATCATTTTCAGGTGTGTGTTGCGAACCAAAGTGAATCGGGAGTAATGGGAACTAGAGACGTATACATGTGGGGTGTTATTTTGAGACTTGCATATTTTAGATCAAGAATGTAAATTTGGTGAACTATTGTAAATCGAGAACTTGGCAAACTTTGTATGGTATGATCTTGTAACTTGTGTAATGAAACTATATCGTCGCATCCCGTGTTTTCGCCGTTTTCGGGGTGTGACATAACCCGATGATGTATCAAGAGTTCATGAAAGAACAATACGAGTTAGACCGCAAAGCAAAAATGGAAGTGATTGAGCGAGAGACGAACGAGAGAATGAGGTTATACCATTCTTAAAGGATTGCGGAGGACATGAAAGTGCTACAAATCAACACATGCCGGATGGATCCGGTCAGCGCGACTATCATCAACGCCCAAAAGGAACGAATCCGAGCGGCATATCCACCACCAACACCAAACTAGTCGACGCGGATCGTTAACTTTATGTTTTTTTATTTTAGTGTTTTTAATTTTAATGTATTTTGTTTCTTTTTTTTAATTTCTATGTAATTTTTTTATTTTATTTAATGTAATATTTTTTATTTTAATGACCCAGCAAATGTGGTGTCGTTCAGTTTCTGCCGTTGAGCATTTTGCTGACGTGGCATCACTTTTTGAGGATTTTTGCCAACGACACGAGCCCAACGGCTCCACTGTTCCCAGCTCTCTAAAAACGTTGTGCACCAAACACATCATAATAAACGAGTGCGTCTAAAAGTGTACTTTGTTTTTTTGTTTTTTTTGTTTTTTGTTTTTTGCAAAGGGTTCGGTAAATATATTGATTTAGTATAAAGGAATATGGCTAACATGCCATATTTGTTTTTGAATACATAAAGCATGATTTGGCTGCAACCTACTGCATAAGGTGTTTACGGATAGATTCGATTCAGTTAGTTGAAAGTTTTTTTGTAAAAATGATATCAAAACAAACTAAACACCACAAATTAAACTCAACCAACCTCCCCTTTATCTTTTATTACTAGAAAAACCTAACACATGATTGTCCCCAACTCGGTGCAATCTACATACAAATCAAAAGTAGTCCTCAAATATGGATGCTACTACCTCACTACAATAATCTCTCAAAGCACTCAGGTTCGTTGGTCAAATAAAGAGATTGACCAACAGTAACAATACAATCAAAGTAACATAATGAAATCAAGATGATAATCAAGAAGTTGATTATCAAAGATCAAGAGAAAACAAAGACTATCAAAGAAAGTTGGAAAGATAATGAAACCTAGAAATCATTGTCTTTATATAGGCAAAGAAGTTTAGCTTTAGCCCTCCATCCTTCAGCCTTGACAACTTTAGCTCAAACTTTAACTTTCCATACTTGACATTAATAGCCCCTGCATATCATAAGAACTAAATACAAGATATAAGTTTGATTATAGTTGAACTTTTCTCAACACCCTCCTTCAAACTTCTAGCTTGAACATATCTACAAGACCCACAAAATATTTCAACATGAAATAATCATGTTATCTTAAGATCACTCAGAATGTTACAAATTCAAATCACCTCACATGTTGAAGCAGCTAAGCATCTATACTCAGCTTCAACTAAAGATTTAAATACAGTTTTTTCCAAGATACAGGACAATTACCAATCATAACCACAAAACCTGAAACACTTTTTCTGGTAACTCGACATTTTGCCCAGTCAGCATTAGAAAAAGCTTTCAAAGTTAAATTGTTTGATCTATGAAACTGCACTCCAGATTACCTGGAGCTCCTTTAAATACCTCAAAACCCTTAGAGCTGCCTTAAAATGTGATTGCAAAGGAGAATGCATATATTGACTCAAACATTGCATAGAATAAGATATATCTGGTCTTATATAAGTCAAATATATTAACTTACCCACCAATTTTTGATACTCGGTTACATTTTTCAAACACCTATCATTTTCACTTTCTTTTGGACTTAAAATAGTATTTTCTTGTAAAGGAGTTAAAGTTGGTTTAGCAGCAAGCAACCCATATTCATGAATCAACTCTAAACAGTATTTTCTTTGTGTTAAACAAATTCCTGATTTATTTTCCAAAACCTCAATACCCAAGAAAGACTTTAACAATCCCAAATCTTTTATCATAAACTTGTTTTTTAAAAACATTTTAAAAGACTCAATGCTTGTTTTACAGTTTCCAGTTATAACAATGTCATCCACATATACCAAATGAGCAACAAACACATCCCTAGTTTCTTTAATAAACAGAGAATAGTGAAACTTGCTCTAAACAAACCCATGTTCAACTAATACAGCATTGAGCTTAGCATTCCACTGCCTTGGTGCTTGTTTAAGCCCATACAAGGACTTATTCAGCTTACAGACTTTATTATCATTATTA
>BQNB010076419.1:0-26215 GCA_026074375.1 Tanacetum coccineum
ATAATTGCTATGTTAACAAAACCCGACACAGTTTTGTTTACATGAGATTATGTATGAATCTAAGTATTACAAGTCTTGTATGGGCAGGACTTGTAATAGGAGGATTGATATGATAATCGCTATGTTGACTCGTTCCTATAAACTCTTACCTTGTTTACTCTAACTGAGTACTCATTAACTATCTTGAACTCTAGGTCAATATTCTTGTGTAGTTTTACTCCCTGTCTTCGAAGACGAGTTTTAAACACTCGTCCCATACTCATTAGAGCACATACATCGTCATGTCAACCACCTTGAAGGTTATGTGAGTACGCGTATTGCATCGGGAATTATTAAGTAGGATGATTTATAATCTTTTTATTTGAAAGGATTGGGACGCCTCTTCAGTTAAATAAAGAAATTGTAAATCCCTGAACCATAAGTTTATCAATCCATTATTTACATAAATTGGGACGCTTCTTTATGCAAATAATGAATTATAAATGAGTGGGTTTAATGGTATCCAATATGACACGAGTACGAACTCGAATCCGATAATCACCGAAATTCGTTAAAAAAGTCTAGAAACACAATCATGCCTTACAACTCAGCAGAATCTTAAGGCCTCACTTGAGCTACCTTATCTCATTCTTAAGTTATTACTTTTGCCGTTACAAATCTTTACGATCATGGACTGTTTGTGGAGCTAACCGACTTGTGCACACTTGAGCTAATGGAGCTGATTCATCGAACTAACGACTGAGTACCATAATCCGCCGTCTATCGCATAAGCTCTCTCGCGAGCTCCTCTCATTTATTGAACTTTATTCTGGGGATATTGTTTCTCGGAGGGTCCTCACCCTCTGCATCCCATCACCATTTGTTATAGTTATTGTCGTTATGGTTGCTATCGTGGGCCCTGGAGTGGTCCCAACTGGTACAACTTCATCCAATTAATAGGTAATGACAAATCCCATAATCGAGGATAGACACCTATCGACAAAAACAGATTGTTGGACTATTTATTTCGGGCCTACTTAGTAGAAGAATTTGGTCGTGATACATTCCTAAGTTATTGCAAGTATTGTTGGGTACTTACATCAATAAAGCCCATCGTTGATGTGAATCATCGAACCTTACAGATAGTAGAAACGAGACTCAGTTCCTCGGACATTTAGAAAATTTTTCTACTTACTAACAGCGACTCACCTTTTTCTTGAGGTTTTTCCTTTAATGAGTACTTTCCTAGTTATAACGGGTTATACAGTCATAAGATCTGTAATGATATATTTGAGATACCCATTTTGATGATTAAATATCCTGGACAAACCTAGCCAAAAAATTTTGGTATAGCAGAAGATTGAGAAGTGTAAAAATACCGATTATGCTGAATAAAGTTATCAGCGTCTTGTTTTAGACCGAGGTTTATTAAACCTCAAGTCTTCCTTGGTTCACACAATCGGATAACACAAATTTCATCTAGGGACGAGATTTTCTTTATGGGGTAGGTGCTGTAACATCAGGAAGTTTTTGGAAATTTTAAAGGATATTTTAACTTTTGAAATCAGTCTGACTTGACTTTTTGACTTTTTGGACTTTTATTGTCTCATAAAACGATTACCTCCATAACTGGGTAAAATTTTCGAAACATTTTTCAATAATAAGTAGTATTTACTTATTCACACTCGAGTACAAAAGTTATTTTTAAACATTATTTGATTCGATAAACGAAAAAGGGTTATGATTAATTCATAGTTGATTTATCAAAAATAGAACCACTAAAAATCATGTTTTAACGTTTCAGACCTATGCAATCTTGATGTAAAACGATAATTCAGACAACTTTTTAGTTCTTCTCGAGACTTGATAAACAAGCTGAAGAGGGCTAAAAACTAGCTCGCAAAGTTTTAAAAACTGCAAACATCGGGTTACCGACACACAAATAATTAAATTATTTTTAATTATAACTATAAATTTAATAAACAAAAATATTAATAAAATCATTTAATTTTTTATTTATTAATCGTTGTTGATACGCGAATTTAAGAGTTAAAAATTCGTTTTTATTTTAACCGAGTCACCAAATAAATAACAAATATTTTTATAAATGTTATAAAAATATTTATGAAATACTATCAAGTAAATACTCATTTTTATCAGAAAAATGATTTGAAAAGCAATGACGCAAGTTTCGTATTTTGAATCATCCATTAAGTCGCTCAAACGAGTCCCGAACCGCTTTTTATCAAAATTACATTAAAAACTTACAGTTTTAACCCTAGACTATGTGTGACTTGTCATTTTTCATTATAAATTTTAATATATATATATATATATATATATATATATATAAAAAGTTATAAAGTTATAACTTTTAATTTCATTTCATTTTTACAAAACACATACATGCCATTTCTCTCTCCGCACTTCCGGCCAGCCACCACCCGCCGTCGCCGGCCACCATGCTGCTGCCGCCGGAAAACTTTTCCGGCGGCCAATTCCGGCCGAATCCAAAAAGGTTTCTCTTTACCCGATCTACCCGATCCCCCTTGCCGCGCGCCTCCACGCGCCGCGCCGCTCCTCTCCCTCTCCGGCAGCCGCGGCCCCGTCACCACCGCCATGGCAGCCGTCGCTGCTGTCACCATCACCACACCACCGCCATCATCCCAATACCACCATCATCATCATCACAACTAGCACCATAGAGTGCGTGTGGTTTATTTAAGCACCAAAAGGTGCTTTGGGTTTCGGTCAGCCATCGCAAAAGGGTGGGTTTGGGTGGCAGCCACCCAAATAGGGTGCGTTGGGTTGCGGGTCAGACCCGCAAGGGTGCGCTTGGTTAATGGCAGCCCCGAATGGGTGCGTTGGTTTGTCTTAGAACCCGACTAGGGTGCGTTTGTTTTAGACAGCCAACCCAAAAAGGGGTGCGGCTGGTTTTGTGTTAAGCACCGAGGGTGCGTTTGTTTTTGTGACAAAGCGAAAGGGTGTGTTTGGTTTAGGTTATAACAACATCGGGTGTGTTTGGATGGTTGTTTAACAGCCATGAGGGTGTGTTTGGTTTAGGTTATAACAACAACAGGTGTGTTTGGATGGTTGTTTAACAGCCATGAGGGTGCGTTTGGGTTAACAAAACTACAAAAAAGGGGCGTTTGGTTTAACAGGAAAACTGTAAAAGGGGTGTTTGGGTGAGCAGAATTGCACAGGGGATGCGTTTGGTTAGATTTTCTGTACTTTTTATGTCTTTAACCGAAGGACCGGATAAGGAAGCGCGAGTGTATAAAATAGATCTATTTGGGACTTGACTTTCATATTCGGGTGAGTAGCTCTTACTTCGTTTCGACCGTACTGAAACCTCGAATGCATACACTGTCGAACAATTTGATGTTGCGGGTTTGAACATCTACTCGGGCTTTATTTGCATTAAATTACATACATAGATGTCGAGCTTCTGTGTCATTGAGCTTAGTTGCAACAGTGTTATTATTATGTGGTACGGTATCTGTTATAGTAGACCCATAATTTTGGAAAATATCAACGATCTTACTTTCCATATACTTATTGAACATTATTAAATTTCTGAAGACTTTTAATTTTATGCGGCGAAGCAATGACACTAAACTCTTTCGGTCTTCATTTTCTTCTTAATTTTTAGCGATTAGTTTTAAGGATTGAAAGGTCATTCATACTATATATATCTTTGGATTTTCAACATTTACATTTAGTTCTTACAAAACTCTATGAATCACCAACTTTAATGTTGACACGTTTAAGCATGTTTTTCTCAGGTGATTAGATGCTTGGCTAAGTTGATGTGCAATGGAGTCTAAAATGACAAGAGTTCATTTTATGGATTTCTACTTACATACAAATGTTCAACCTCGTTGGGTTATTTTCAAGTTTTACATTGTGATGAATTAATGGGACAAATGTTATATCAATTTTCAAGAAAATCAACGAGATTACTTTTTAAACGACACATTTAGAGGTCGTTCTCCTGTATCTTGTGCTGTTGTATTATGAAGTAACGCTCCCGGACATATTTCTGCTGCGACCCATTTTTGGGGGTGTTACACATATGCTTTAGTAGCTTGTGCATTCACTTTAGATGTTAATCCTTCATGGAATTAGGGTTTAGAGGCATCCGATAATGGTTTAAAGCCCGTTTTGATATAACGTTGCGAATGGTACATTATAGGAATAATGTACTTTGTAAAAATGATATTATGATATTGACTTGATATATTATGATGATTGTTTGACATATATGAAGATAGGATTGCCATAGATAGGTTGCCTGAGACCGTTAACTTTAGTTATGCAAGAAATGTTGCACATTAAGATATTGGCAAAGTAATGTAAGTAATAAGCAAAAATATTTCCTTGATAAAGGGTGGTTTCTATATAATTGATAGATTGTACATCATCTAACTTAATAGATGGATATTTACATTTATTGAAATAATTGTGGGTGTCTATAGTCTCCACCCCTTTACAGAAAATCTAATCTGAGATTTAAATGGATTTTGAAGTGATGATTGAAAACGAATGAGGATATTTGGCATGAATTTCGTGTTCAGTTCCCATGTAAATTTTGGTCCTCTTTTAGAGTTCCATCGCACTTTGATTATAGGAATACAACTTCTCTTGAGTTGCTTGATCTCACAGTCCATAACTTCCACTGGTTTTTCTACAAAGTTGAGTTTGTCGTCGAGTTGAAGTTCTTTCATTGGAATAACAAGAGATTTGTCAGATAAGCATTTCTTGAGATTAGGAATGTGGATACTACTAAGCTTTTTAGGAAGCTCTAGTCTGTATGCACTGGGCCAATTCATTCAAGGATTTTGAATGGTCCAATATATCGGGGATTAAGCTTTCCTCGTTTTCCGAATCGAAAGATACCCTTGCGGGGTGATACTTTCAACATAACACGATTGCCAACTTGAAATTCTAGAGGCTTTCATCTTACATTGGCGTACTTTTTTTCAATTTCTTGCAGCGGATTGCATGTATCGACGAATTTTGCTTTTATCTTTTCAGTGGTTTCTTGAATATTTTCTAGGATCCGGATTTAGGGCTGAATGCTGGAGTTATGTTAAGACATGATATGTATTGTAAGAGAGTTGCAAATCATGTTGGATATAAATTTTGGAAATGAACAGATGATGACTAGATATTAACCGTATGAAGGTATAATGATATAAGGATATGTTTGTACACCCCCCCCCCCCCCCCCCCCCCCCCCCCCCCCCCCCCCAAACAGATTTGAGAACTTGTTTGTACGAATGCCATACTTAGCCTACTCATTTATAATTTGTCATTTACAAACGAGGCGTACCCTATCATTGTAATTGAGGAATTTATTAACTTCATAGTTTAGAGTTTTATAATTTCTTAATCATATGAAGAAGCTTCCTAATTCATTTTAATAAGTTGATTTAACATCATCCTATTTAAGCATAAAACATGATATCAAAATGGTAAAGGTAGAAGAGAAAACATGAGAAGAGATATATGAGACATTTAATCAAACGATTCCGATCCAAAAAATCAAACCATTTTTGGGAGAATTCGGTATTTAAATTCCTCCTTCTGTGTATTTTCAAAATTATTTTCAGGATGTTCTGCGTGTCTTCTTTGTTTTTAGAGTAGATAAGAATATAATTGATGAACACTATTATAAATTTGTCTAAGTATGGTTTACACACCTGATTCATGAGATCCATGAATATGGTAGGCGTGTTAATTAAACCAAATTACTTGAATTTTATAGTGTCCATATCTTGTTCTAAAAGCAGTCTTAGGAATATCTTCATTCCTTACTCTCAATTTATGATAGTCTGATCTTAAGTCAATTTTTGATTAAATGCTTGAACCTCGAAGTTGATCGAATAAGTCATTGATCCAGGGCAATGGGTAATGATTCTTGATGGTAAGTTTATTCAACTCTCGGTAATCGATACACATTCTGAAAGATTCGTCATTCTTCTTAGCAAATAAGATAGGAGCTTCCCAAGGTGATGTACTTGGTTAAATGAAACCTCGGTCAGTTAGTTCTTGAAGTTAATTAGATAACTCTTGCATTTTTGAAGGAGCCAATCTATAAGGTGTTCAGGCTATAGGTGTTGCTCCGGGGATTAAGTCGATTTGGAATTCTACTTGGCGAATGGGAGGGATACCAGGTAGATCTTTAGGAAAGATATCTGGATATTCTTTGACTACGGGAATGTCTTTTAGTCTTTTCTCGTCTGCTTTCTTCTCCATAACTTGAATTATAAAAACTTGACAACCTTAGGATATATACCTTTCGGTTTTATACAGGATATAAGATTTAGTCGGGTTTTGTTTTGGTCACTTCGAGTGATCAAAGTTTTACCATTGATAGGAATGTGGATGACTTTCTTGTCGCAGAAAATGTTGGTATGATACTTGGATAATTAATCCATACCAATGATGATGCTGAAATAAGATTAATTTTGAAAGGTTGTTTTTCAAAGTTGAAGGCGACCTAGATAACGGTATAATGAAATAGTGAGGTATAAAATAGATTGTGTTTATCTTGACCAACTTGCCTTCTATACTTTACTTAGTTACAGATTTATCATGTGTTGTATTTATACCTAAAACTTTGTGGTTTAGTTTAAAGCTTAGCTTATATCTAGGATCTTATTGTATTCGAGAGTCCTTTGTTTTTGCAGTTCCATGGTTTGGGACTATCTTGTTGCAATTTGCACTTGACTGTGCAAGGTCATATGTTATGTAGGGTGCATCTTTTACACAATGGTCGGGTTTCCTTGATATCCATTTTTCGTGAAGTATAAGCTCTGAAGGTTTTCTTTGTCTCTTATTCTACTGGTTGGTGGTAATTATTGCTTTGGTTAGTGATTGTTAAAGTGGTTATTTGTTGTTGTGGTCATTGGGTAGTATTGTTGTCTGTGGTGGTTCTGTATTGTTAAACTTTGTTTATGGTTGTTGGTTTCTTGTAAGGAAAATTGGTTTCCTTACATGCTTTTTTAAATTTATGGGTCATGGTAGAGCTTCTTCATTTTAGTGATCTTCAGTTCGAGGATTAATTATTTTCTAGCAAGAAGTCTTTAAATTCAGACTAGGTGATCTTATAGGCTTCTTCTATTCCAATAGACTGGGTAAATGAATTCCACTAGAATAAAGCTTCCTTAGTAAGGGTACTAACAGCAAATCTTACTTTGTTCTCCTCAGCACATTTGCTACGAGAAAATATTGATTCAGTCCGTTTAAACTAGCGAATGAGACCAACGGCTTCGTCTGTACATTGATAGTAGAAGAGTTGGTACTTGTAAACTTTTGTAATCACATTTCCTTGCATACCGAAGTTTTTCTTGGTTCAGTGTTGGGATTGTTTGTACTTTCTCATTGCAGCTTGTGCTTTCAGAATTACGACAATACTATGAGCAACTAGTTCCTCGATGGTAGCCTGATTCAGGTCTAGTGCTTCAGATGTTGACATCCTTTTGGGAGGTATTCTATCAACATAAGATAACATGTAATAAGAATCCAGATAATGATAGTCATATCACAAGTCATTGTATAAAAATTAAAATTTTCATACTTAGTGATATTGAATATCATTGTGTGAGTTCTAACAAGAAATACATATTCCTTGATATTACATTGTAGGATATAACAGGAAGTTTTAGAATTTAAGATCTTCAGATATGAACGTTCAAACAAGCATTTGACTTATTAGATTCCTCAGGATTAGTTCACCTCCAGTGGTCGTAGTATGATTTATAATGAGTTATCTAACTCTGCATAGATTAAAACTCAAGAAGGGATTAATGGGTGGGGGTGGGGTTTTTTTTTTGGGGTTGTTAATAAGTGGGGGGGGGCGGGGGGGGAGGCAGGGCGGGGGGTGGTGGCTAGTTAATTGATGATGAAGACGGAGATAACAAGAAATGACATATATGATATTGAAACGGTAAGGTAAAATGGAATTTTAGTTTCATAACCTAAGATCTGACAGGTGTTGCTACTTATACTACGTTTCCTTAGATAAAAGCGATAAAGATAAGGTTTCGATCTAGTAGTCTTGAAGTTCATGAAGTGTGTTCCATAAGATTCTTGATGGCGATCTTGGATATCCTCAAGGGTTATTTCTAAGAAATCCTAAAGCGAACAAAAAAAATCTTGTCTCTCTGTCCATATGCTTCTTTTGTAGTTCAAGTTGGGGTGGGATCTGTGGCGCGGTTATTGTTGTTTGGTTTTGATTTTCAAAAATTAAAATCCTTTGACATGATTATCCAATCAATAACAATCTTTCTTTCTTTTTTCTCTATACAGTGAAAAGAGGGTTCTTCTAAGTATTTCTGAATGCTTTCAGTTTGTTTCTCATGGTGTTTGATGCATCTTATAGAGGTTTTCCCTAATTCATATATCTAAGGTGAGATAGGAGTATAAGTTGAGACTGATGGTGATGCTAGGATACAGGCTTGCTTCCGAGATGAATTAAATAACGTAGTTAAAGAAGAAGATGGGGAATGGATTTGCTTCTCAGGTGGTAATAATCTTTTAGGAACAAAGAAATATCGAGGATCAAACAGTAGTGATGGTGGTATACGGAGGATGAAAATTAAAAATAGCTGGTAGAGTATTAGGTTCCGGTGGTGAAATAGGTGATTCTTTAGCATAAAATGCTCGTACGTCCTTCAAATACGGATTATTATAGAAAAATGAGATTGTTGAGGGATTATACCATCTCTATAATCTTCTGAACGAGTTTATAAGAAGTGGCTTCCAGATGTAGCTGACGTAGCTGATGTATTGTTTTTGACTATTCTTAGTGGAAAGCGGGCATTTTCCATATCGAACTCAGATGAAGTGATAGTAGAACGAGGGGATGAAGACATGACTGTAACCATCCAGTATAATATAAGTTATTTATATAATAGTATAATAGTTATGTATCTTTACATACCATTCCAGAAGATATAGCGGCACGGAGGACTTTCATGAGATGATAAGAAAAGTTGTCTATTAGTTAAGGGTTTAAACATTGTTCTCTATAAGTAGGCTCTTGGATACACAACATCTTGTATCACCCCATTTTTACCATATAGCAGCCGTAGCTAATCTGGGGTATTATTCACAATGGTACAACTGGCATAATCATAGAAAATGAATCAAAAAGGTCGTTTATTAAATAAAGTTATCATTCATTTTTTTCTATCTGAGTTTACAAAAGTGAGGGCCCCAACATCTAATTTACAGCATTTGTATTTGGTTTAACGGTTTTCCATCTTAAAGTCCTTGCACTCAGTGAACATTAGTTACCTGTGATAAAACATGCCTCTAAAAGTCAACACAAAGGGTGAGTGAATCATAGGTTTATGTAATATGATTTGATGCAAATGCGATATTCGGGGTTACGTTGATATACAACTGGTATTGAAAAAATATTTATTATTTCCTTAGCTCATGAATCCGAAGCCTTAGGGTATGTGATACGTTATGCACCTTGGGGCCGGTTACCTTTGCCCAAATACCGCGTTGATTCTATTTGTGTGCAATAGGTTCACTAACTAGGATACACAACGGGGAGTCTAGCCAAATTGATCTATTCAATTCTTCCGCGCTTACTACGGAGAGTAATTATCGGTACATGATTATGGGGATTAAATGGTAAGCAGTTACTTAGGCAATAGTAAATTGAATAGTTACAAAAATAATTGCATTATGTTTATAGCTGTATCC
The DNA here is from genome assembly GCA_026074375.1 of Tanacetum coccineum. Lineage (NCBI taxonomy): Eukaryota > Viridiplantae > Streptophyta > Magnoliopsida > Asterales > Asteraceae > Tanacetum > Tanacetum coccineum. The sequence continues at coordinate 9,706 of BQNB010076419.1, forward strand.
CCCTCGTAGGTTTATAAAACATTTGAAATATTGTAATGCGAGGCTATGAAATTCACCTGAACGGTTATATGGGAAATTGATAGCTATGTATTTGCAAATGAAGAGTAACAGATGAGTCACAGGCTACCTGTGATATATGTTAAGTCTTTGTTTGATTGAAATGTAATTTTGAATATGATGGTTGGTTTTGATATAAAGATTTTCATAACCACCGTTCGGGCTTCATAATTCAGAAGTCATTAGTAAGTTTGAGGGAGCTAGGGCACTTTAATCGTAAACCAACAAACTCAGTCAGAATGTTATACCATGATGAATATCCTTTTTATGAAAGTTCCCTAGTATTGTGGTAATGTTATGGATTCGGGACATGATTTTTGAATGCACAGTGATGATAAATGTTATATAGTTTTAACATTAAGCGATTTAAGCATTTTATTCAATATTCGGAATTGTTAAGCACGTCAAGCGTTAATTAAATTTATGTCTGGTAATGTTTTAAATGTGTTTTAACACTTTTTCAAAATGTTGCATTTAGAACCATTGAGTTTGTAAAGTGGCAGAATTTACCTTGGAGTTTGCAACTTTTACGGACTTTGGTCCTCAAGTTTAAAGATATACTAAGTTAACTTATACTTTAAAAAGTGACATAATAGACCTTGTTGTTATAACTTGATTAAATGACACTTTTGTCCTTTTTGTTTAAGTTTCTGAAAAATTATGATATGTACCCCTTGTATGGTTACATTACAAAACATGTCCAAATTGCCATGCAAGCATTTTTTTAAATCATTTAATAGGACATTTATAAGTTATAATAAACTGAATATGAAGGTTTAACACAAGTAAGTTTAAAATTAACGATTCGTTAAGCTAGGAAGTAAAACGGGTCAAATTAGGGTTTTAAAATGAAAACGCGCGGGTTTTAAGATTAAATTCTTTCATGACTTATCAAAGCACTTATTTTAACATTATATAAGCTTATTAGGATAGATTATAACAATAGTTTACAAGTTTAGCTCATAGTTTAAGTAAAAACATGAAATTAGGGTTTCGGGTGTACGGTTTTGGATCAAAAAGGTATAACACATAGATTTTTGAGTTCAAAGCTTTATATTATGATTTTAGCAAGATCATATGAACATTATAACGTTATAAAATCAGATCATAAGCTTAGAGAACCTGGTCTTGAGCTTATGGCTTGGAAACGGGTCAGAATCGGGACTTTCGGCTTCGTACGCCTAGAATAACGACTCCCGGGCTTCGTTTCTTGGTTTCTTTTGCTTCCTTTCTGAACTTGAGCCTTCTTAAGATCACTTAGGATCTATTAGAGCAAAGTATTGCTTCTATGTAAGGGTTATAGAGGAGGAAGTGGGGGATGAAGAAATATGAAGTGTTATGGTTGCTATTTATAGGTAAAATGACCCTAAGAGCTCAAGAAAATGGTATGATCTGGTTAGGACATATAGGAGGTATAGAGGGTGATGAGTAGGGTCTATTAGATGTGTTGGTCAAGCTAGAAACTAGCTTTGGTGAGTTGTTTTACCCATGTGATGTCGCGGTTAAACAAGAAGAAAAAGGAAGATCATGTGCAATTTAAAACTATATAAAGTAAAGATATTTTGAAGAGAGGTGCTTGTAAGCAGCTAGGGTGGTAAGGTGCTTGTCATTGAGGTGCTTGGTTGCAATAAAAATAGTTAAAATTGGTCATTTTACAAGGGTTTGTATATCGGGTTTATTTAGGGTTCATAAGAGTTCGGGTTGAGTTTTCTAGCTTGTAATTCATGAACATTTGATTAGGAATGATAGGTTACTGATCCTAAGGCTTATATTAAGGATTATAATCAAAATTTGAGAGGTGGTTTAGGTTAAAATAGGTAGAAAATGAGTAAACGGGTCAAAATCACAATTAGGGCACAATTAGGGTTTTTTGGATTTGTTTCTTTTATAATTGAAGTAGAATGATGAAAAGATAATGGATTATGATTGAGAATGTTGTAATTTATGTTATTATAACTTATTTAAGTATTGGTTTAGGTTTACAATGGATAAAAATGAACCATGGTTTAGAAACTAGCTCGGTTTTAGGGTTTAGAGTTTCGAATTAGGGTTTTGAGTATAAAAAGATGTATGAAAGCTTATGAATAGAATAATTAGGGTTTACACATTGTAAAATGAGTGTAGTAGCTTTCTCATAAGTGGTAGTGAAGAAATTAGAATGAAAACGGAGGTAAAACGGTTATTTTAAAGATCATGCTTAATGACTAGTACATTGAGCTTTTAGAGACTTGCACTTTGACTTGAAGAGATTTTATATTTCAAATGAGATGTTATATTGCTTATACATTTGCTTTATTACCTTGTACATTCATTTTTGATGTTAACCTTTCTATGAGATTAGGGTTTAGAGGTATAAGATAACGGTTTAAAGCCCGTTTTGATATAACGTTGTGAATGGTACATTATAGGAATAATGTACTTTGTAATAATGATATTATGATATTGACTTGACATGTTATGTTGTTTGGTTGACATATATGAGGACATGATTGTCATAGATAGGTTGCATGAGCTTGTCTACTTTAGTTATGACATACTGAGATATTGATAATGCAAGTAATGTAATAAAGCAAAAAATTTCCCTATACAGTTGTGATAATAGTAAAATAAGTTTTGCATTTGATGAAAATTCTTGTGTTGTTATACATGAACTGTCAATTGCTAGTTAGCGAGCGCGAATGTTATGAATAGATCTATTTGGGATTGACATCCCCGTTTGGGTGAGTAGCTCTCACTAGTTTTGGAGGTCCGAAACACGAATGTATACATGTCAGAACAATTTGGATGTTGCGGGTTTAAACATCTACACGGGCCCATTATTTGCATTAAATTGCATACATAGATGTCGAGCTTCGGTGTCATGAGCTTAGCGCACTTCGTAACTACTTTTATGATATTGTATTCGTTACTTATCACAATTTTAGAAATCTTGCGGTCCTACTTTATACATTTACTAAACCTGTGAATTCACCAACTTTATGTTGATGTTTTAAAGCATGTTTTTCTCAGGTCAATAAGGTACAAGAACTAGGATACATTGGTGGTTACCATTTTTGAGTCATTACATTAAAGATTTGGGTGCATTGCATTTTGGGAATAACTGTTATGTCTTAAAATCTTTACAATTTCATGGATGAACAATTTAAGCTTCGGGCTTTTGTAACAAGCAAGTTTATTAAATCCAATGTATCATTTTTAAACAACTCATTTAGAGATCGTTCTCATATCTTGTGCTATTGATTTATGAAGTAACACTCTCAGACCTATATTCTGCTGCGACCCATTTTGGGGGTGTTACACAAAAAATCAGATCTAAAAGTGTTTTTAGGCTAAAGGATACGAAATATTTAAAAATCTAAAATTTGATGTTAAAAATGTTAAAGTTATGATTTTTATGATAGATATAGCATAGGGATACTTAGTTGTGTAAAAAAATTCAAGAAAAAACGTTAAAAATTGTGGTTTTTAAGTGTTTTTTAAGTTAAAAAGCGTGTTTGTATTTTTTTTATTTAAAAGGTGATTTGACCATCTCCTTCCAGGCAATTTGATCTTTGAATCCCGTTATTTGAGCTCAGTTTTAGGCAATTTGAGTCCCAAAAGTCAGGCGATTGGATATACTAATCAGGCGGTTTAATTGTTAATCAGGCGATTTGAGTAGTAATAATTAGGCGATTTGAGTTAGTGAATCAAGTAATTTGATCAAATAATAAGGCGATTTGAGTCCTTCATTTAGGTGATTTGATCTTTTGAATGCAGGTGATTTAAGTCTTTTATTCAGGCAATTTGATCTTTTGATTTTAGGCGGTTTGAGCAATATTCACTAGTAGGTTTGATAAATTATTTAGGCGATTTGAGTTTAAATATCAAGCGATTTGAGCTCAACTATCAAGCGATTTGACTCACTAAATCCCGTGATTTGATTAGTTTCATTTAGGCAATTTGACCTTCATCATAAGGCGATTTACTTGGACAAGGCGATTTGATCTCTTTTTGGCGATTTGATCATATTTTCTTCGTGAACTCAAAAACTTAAATTGAAACAAAGACAACTCATAAACACTTAAAACAACAACACAATAACACAACTCTCACTAATCATTGAAACGAGTCTGTAATATCATTTCACACATCAATCAACTCATATGTCAACCATGTCTATTATGGCTTAAAATGTTATTGATATGGGAGCTAATAATCATCTTCCCATGCTCGAGAAGAGTCAGTATGATTCATGGCAGAGTCATATGCTACTCTACATACAAGGTAAAGAACATGGTAAACAGCTTTATGACTCAGTCATAAATTGCCCATTTCAGTTTAGAACAGTTGAAGTCCCAGCAACTTCAAATACACCTTCCTCAACAAGACCTAGAACCATTAATGATCTCACAGAAACAGAAAAGATACGTTAAGCGTGTTACATAAGAGAAACTAACATCATTATTTAGGATTTACCAACAAATGTTTACACTCTTGTGAATCATTATAAAGTTGCTAAGGAGATTTGGGACAGAGTCAAATTACTTATTAAAGGTTCAGAACTCTTGTTGCAAGTAAGAGAATCAAAGTTGTATAATGAGTTTGATAGATTCACATATAAGAAGGGAGAAACCATTCATTCGTATTACTTAAGATTTGCAAAGCTAATTAATGACATGAACACTATTAGGATGACAATGCAAAATCTTTAAGTTGATACAAAGTTTGTGAACAATCTTCATCCAGAGTGGAGCAAGTTTGTTACTGATGTCAAATTAGCAAAGGATATGCATAATGCAATCTTTGATCAGCTATATGCATATCTAAGGCAACATGAGGTCCATGCTAATGAAGTTCGAATGATGAGGCAAAGATATCCATACCCTCTTACTTTAGTTGTTAACACTCATAATTTACCTTCATTTTACAATAATAAACCGTACAACCAACTACAGTATCATCAACAGCTCAGTTTTCCCTCCACAACAACAATTCTACCCACCTCCTCAACAACAATCATATCAGGCACTAGTTGTTCATAAAGCATCAATTCTTCATCAACAACCATATAAAGCACCAACTGTTCATCAACAATCACCTGTGGTATTTCCACAACTTGATTCAGGTCTTGTTGTACCATCATTTCTTCCCTCTAATCATCCAATTGCAAGCCTAAAAAAGCAATGGCATTCACCAGCATCGTATTTGCCTCAAGGTATCCACCAACCAATAATCAACTCAGGGCCTCGTCTAATCCAAGGAACTAAGCCACTATTCAAGATGGCAGGGTCACAGTGCAAAATGTGCAGGGGAGACAGACTTAGAGTTATGCAAGTAGTGGAACAAAGGGTAACGCTATTGGAACAAGGGCTAACATAAATATAGGAACTACTATAGAAAATCAATCAAAGGTCATTCGATGTTACAACTGTAAAGGTGAAGGCCATATGGCTACTACTTCTTTTGAACAACAAGATGCTATGATAATATCTATAACTGATGAAATGTCTAACCAAGTCACAAAATGCAATGCGGTTAATCAAGAGAATAAGATCATGAATAAATCATTAGCTGCTCAGCTAGAACGATATAAAGAAATGGTTAAAATTTTTAAAGAAAGACAGAAATTTGATTTAACAGACCGATAAAAATATATTGATTCACAAATGCGAGGTATAATCTGTTAGGTCTTGATTTTAGGATCGAATAAGCAATAGAGTGTGCGTTTAGGTGTTTATGTATGTGTTTATTCTAGAGAGAGAAATAGTAGAGAGAGATAGAAAGAAGTATAGAAATTAGAGAGAGAAAGAGGAAGGAGGATAATGATAAGAGAAATGAGATTAGATTTAGAAGCTTCACCTCATGAATAAGGTAGGGATGGGTATTTATACCCATTTACAAAGAGAGCTACAAGCTCTTGGCTTTTAGCCTTTGGCTATTTAGCCGGGTCTCATGACTACATTTTAGTCACAAGCCTTTAACCTAAATATTACACATTTAATATTTCACTATTTATTACAAGACTCAAACTTAATAAGATCGTCACTTTTTTAGATCTCTCTTTGACTGCATTAATGATCATTGAGATCTCTCTTGTGACCTTGATCTTTGATCTTTAATGCTCATTGTCTTGAGTCTTGTTGTGTAATAGAGGTCTTGTTCCAATCATGCTCTTGTAATCTTAATCTTAATCTTTTCATTTTGAGATCTTTTCATATCATCATTACTTTCCAACATACTTACCGTAAATCTATCTTGATTTGTCTTTTAAAGCTTTAATTTGTGTTTTCCAAGTTTTAAATTTATAATACTAGAGATACCAATTTTTACAAAAAACACAACACTCGGGAAGCATACCCGTTCGCGTATAGTATAGCTTTAGGTAAGTCCAGGTCATTCCACGGGAATTCAAGTTTTCACAGTTTGTAATTAAGGTGCTAAGGCTAAGATGATTGTCACGGATCAAATTAACCAAGACGAGCATATATCGAATAATGCAAAGAAATCAATAAAAGGATGATTCAATCAAATGATTAAGGTATGTTTGTTTAGGCAATGATCACTTAGATAATGATGTGTTTGGAATAGTGTTTAAAATAAAGTTATCACAAGTTATAAATCCTTTCGGCCTATAAATATAACTAGTGATTATATCGATTAATAACAACAAATCCTTTTGGCCTTTATAAGTTATTATAACCAATATATTACGTGGAATGATTAAACACATATATAAAAGAACCCTTTCGGCCTATATTCTTGTATAAAATATGTTTTACCAATTCAATAAACTCATATCCAAACCCTCCATGTCCAAGATCACATTATGCCTAAACAAACACAAGATGACTACTCCATGATCAAAGTAACAAAACAAATTATTAAACTCAAAACAATCACATAATAATCATATTCAAGGCATAAACAAGATATACCAAACTCCAAAAATGAGCAAATGATTGTGATTTCATAAGAATTTCCCAAGAACACTTTATTATATTCAAAGCAAAACCCGAAAACTATGAACAATTCTGTCACAATAATTTATAGTTTCAAAATACACTTCACTACTACTTCCTTGATGGATTAAAACCTAGTGATATTGATGGTGGAGAGTGGTGGTAGTCGATGGTGGTGATGGTGGTTTGAAGGGGTGTTTGGATTCTTGGTTGAACCCTTAAGGTGTTGTCACCACCCTTGAAATTCATGATTAGATGGTGTGGGGTGATGAGAGAATTGTTGTGGAGGTGTGTGTAAAATGAGAGAAATTCTTCTATATTTATAGGCTGATTTTTGGGCAAAAGTGCGGCGCACTTAGTGTTTTGTGCGGCGCACTTAAGGAGTTAATGTGATGATCATTTAATGTTTTGACTGGAAGTGCGGCGCACTTACAAATATGTGCGGCGGTTTTGGTGAGTTAATGCAGGTGCATTTATTAGACTTTAATTCTTCTGACTTCAGGAAAAGTGTGGTGCACAAACATATAAGTGCGCCAGTTTTAGAGGCTTCATAGGAAAGTGTGATGATCTTTGTAGAAAGTATGGCAAACTTCTTGAACTTTTAAATAGAAATCTTTCTTTTTTTGTATTCGCCTTCTAAAGTGTGTAGATCTTTGAGCTTGAGTCTTTAGAGTCTTCAAGTGAACCTATAAGCAATTCAAGCTTCATTAAGTACCAAAAGTTCACGAGAAATGATAAAATAAACACAAATAACGCCATAGAAATATGTATAATTTAGGCATTATCAAATCCCTCCACACTTAGCTATTGCTTGCCCTCAAGTAAATAAAGCGAGAAAACAAGATCATTTATCATGACGTGGAGAAAATTGGATAAGAGTTTGCATATTAGATAACTTTTCAGGCGTAGACATATAACAAAGCACCTCACATATTGAAAGTGTTTGTTTTTAAATTCACACGAGTCACTCAGATAGGGTTTTATATTTGTGAAGTCACTCAATTACACAAACATAATCTAGGTCGCTACCATATGCTTGTACTAGACACATAAACATGCCCATTGCGGCGTGAGCACCTAGACAGAAATCTCAAAAAGGCAAAACGTGATAACGATAAGGGTGAATAGCAGATACTTGATTCCATGTGCTAGAACTTTTCCTTATACTTCGAACTTTATTATTTCTATTTTTTCCTCTTTTGTTTCTCTCTTTTTTTCCAAGAGATACTGCGATAACTAAGGCTGGAACAAAACTTCTTCTTCATTTAGCATATTTTTCTTGCTCTTGGGATACGTTGGGGATCTCAACACTAAAAGCGAGTGCTGCAAATACATGATTGCATAGGGATTTATTTCACCTCTTATCATACAATTTTGTCTATAAATTAACCTCACTACGGTCTAGTAAATGATGATCAAGCATAAGTTCTGAAGCTACTAAATTATCGGCCCACTCATATAACTTTATACCAATACCAATGTTCCAGAAAAGGTGACAAAGACCATATGTACACATCCGTAACGACGGAATAGACACATATGACTGCATTCAAACCCTAACTCGAACAAGCTAAAGGCAAATATTATCTTGGGTATCAAATATGGATACCCGAATTCCTTAAGGCTAAATTTCTCATAATTTTAGTGGGTTGATTTTGTGCTAGTTAAAATGTCAATCCGATTGGATTTGCCTTACTAAGTGTATGCATTTTTTAAGTGTTTGGAAAAGCAATATATAAAATTTTTTAAATTTTCTAAAAATATCAGATGAAAGTTTGAAAATTTTTGCAGGGCAAACATGGAGGGACAAGATTAATTTTTCCTATTTGCTACCCCTCCACACTTAAGGTGAACATTGCCCTCAATGTGAGAACTGATAAATATAGAAAATAGGAAAAATTAAGGGAAAACGGTACTTCCCGGGGCATAGAGAGATATAGTTGCGTTGGAGCTATCATTGAGTGATTCCATTACATTTTTTTAGTGAGGAGCGAGAGCTCCTCCACACTTAAATAGAGCATTATGCGTAAAATCAAAACTTCCCGGGGCTCATAAGTGTTTGGTTGAATTATGAAGGATATGGGGAGAAACGAAGCGCCAAGCATGTGTACTCTACCACATGTAATGTAATACTCCAATTATATAAGTCTCCAAGTGTACATTACCAACCACCAATCCAAGCTTTATCTGTTTTATTTAATATGCAAAATAAACACAACTACAAGAAAAACATTAAATACAAAAGCGCACTTCCGTAGGCACCACGGTTGCATTTAGCGCATGCAACAAGCCTTTAAACCCCTCGGTGTCCTGAGTGGACGAGTTATAGTCTCGTGAGGGCTTCCAGCGAACACACCCACAAAGTTTGAAAAATTTCTTTTTTGGATGTAGAAATCAAGATACGCGACACACCGGCCGAATGCGTGATATACTTAAAGACTGCAAAGTTTTTTGTTATATATATATATATATATATATATATATATATATATTAGTTTTTTTATAGGTATTATTTACTATCACTATTATTATTATTTTGATTTAAGATACCTTAACAATATGGTTCAAGTGGGAATGATCCATATTTAAATGTTGAGGGTATGGGATTTTTGGTATATACTCACGGAATGGATATTCATTTGTTTTAACCACTTGATAGTCCGTTTTTGATGTTTTAATAGATTTTCGGTTTTATTGTTAACGATGATAGAAGGAAGTGTTTGAATTTTTGAAGAATCATCAGACTTTCCACTCTCGGTGAATATGGCATTCACTTGCTCGGTGTGAGCTTGAGGAGGAGGAGGGCCAGTCCTATCGGTTTGTTCTGCAAAGACGTTTTGAGGCTTCTCCCACTTATCTATTTTTCTTTCCATGTTTTTAATTTTAGTTTGGAAATCCTTTTCATTTTGATTCATCTTTAGAATCATATCATTAAAATTATTCTTGACAAATATATTTGAAACTCTTTGATCATCCAAGAATTTAGTCATTGATTTTTCAAAATCAATTTTAGATTGAGGTTCTTGGTTGATAGGTTTAGACTTTTTGTTGGGTAAAACACCAGTAGTTTTACGATTGTCGCTGTCATAGAGTTTCCAATGAACAATTCTCATGCTACGGATACGTCTTTTGAAATCTTCGAGATCATTTCTCACATCATTGTTTCGTGGTGACATTTGATCTAAAATGGTTTGGGTTTCTGGTCCAGATATTCAACGTCTGATCATACCGTTTGAACATACTTTGAAAAGGTAGGGTATTCTCTTTCTCTTCTCCCAAAGATGTTTGAGGCCAGAGAAAAAATTTAATTCCTTTTGTTGATAAAACGCATCCTTTTGGTAATAAAATTACCCAGACTAGGTAGTTTGCAAAGTCTGCGAACCATGGTTCGTTTTAATGTTGATTTCCATAAGAGTTTCTCCAGGAAAGTTATCATCGACTTCACTATCATCGCTTGTTTCATCATTTTCAAAAAATCGTATAAGTGAATCCGGGCTTGCGACCTATTATCGGTACCTTTTCTATCTTTGATTTCTATGTCAAATTCTTATAGAAGTAAGATCCATCGGATAAGGCGCGGTTTAGCATCTTACTTTTTGAATAAGTGCCTTAGAGCTGAATGATCGGTAAGAACAATAGTTTTTGAGAGAATAAGATAGGATCTGACTTTTTTAAATGCAAAAACCAACATACAATAAGTTCTTTTTTTCGGATACAGTGTATTTGTTGGTTGAGCAGAATTAAGGGTTTGCTTGCGAATATAGAAATTGGTTTGAGAAGTTTTTTACCATCTTTTTGACCCTAAGACGGTTCCTACGCGAAACTCACTTGCATCACACATAAAGTTCAGAACGAAGATTCCAGTTTGGTCTTACAGATCACAAGGGAGCACAGGTGAGTCATAACCTTTCATAATTCAAATGCTTATTGACATTCATCATTAAATTCTGAATGGATGTCTTTTCAAAGTAGTTTGTAGTTAGAGGTCGAGCAATTTTCGAGAAATCTTTAATGAAACGTCGGTAGAAACCGGCATGTCCGAGAAAGCTTCTAATACCTTTGATATTAGTAGGGGGTGGAAGTTTTGAGATTAAATCGATTTTGCTTTGTCAAACTTCAAGTCCCTGCGCTTGATACCTTGTTGTTCGAGGACGAATTTCCTCTTTGAGGTCCATAAATTGCCATTTTCCCAGTTTAGAACGAGAAGAGCGTCTTTACAATGTTGTAGCATTGTTTATCAAGGTTGTTTAGGCATGTTCGAAAGAGTTTCAGACCAGAAGAAATCGTCCTTGAATACTTCGACAATTCTTCGATCATATCATGAAAGATTGCCAACATACATCTTTGAAATATGGAAGGAACATTACATAAACCGAAAGGCATTCGCCTATAAGCATATGTCCTAAAGGAATGTTAAATGTTGATTTTTCCTGGTCATATAGGAACGATATAATGAAATTTAAAAATACCCAGAAAAACCAGATCGAGGAAACAGGATATTTATTTCCTGCAGTCTTTCCTATGCATTTGATCCATAAAATGTAAGTGAAAGTGATCTTTTTTTGCGGTTGGCTTCATTGAGTTTCGATAACCCTATCATACCGCCACCCGTAATGTTTCTACTGGTTGGGAACACGTTCATCATTTTTCGTTGGTGACAACTGTAATACCCACCATCCCGCCTTCTTTAGGACACAAAGTATAGGACCAACCCAATGACTACCGATAATGGATAAAATTATACCGGTACCAAGAGTTTTCATGATTTCACTTTTTGACAAAGTTCTTTGCATGATCGGGTGTTTTTGGACCTTCCTTTGTTTTTTAGACAACTGGTTTCTTATCATCCAAAAGTTGTATCTTGTGTTTGCAGAATGATGGGAAAATACCAAGAATGTCTGTTGTTTTCTAAGAAAAGGCTTGCTTGTGTTTTTTAAGGACGGATATGAGTCTGTTCTTCTTTTCTTTGGATAGCTGAGATGATATGATAATAGAAAGAAAAGAGGGTTCTTTCAGAAATACATATTTCCAGAATTATCAGAAGGGGTTTTAATTCGTAGACCGTAGGAGGTTCTTCGATAGATGTTTTGATTTTATAATCAGTATTGATGGTGATTTTTTAGAATGGCAGATTCTTTGGTATTGGATTCAGATTCACTGGGCGTGTTGTCCATTTCACATTGCAGCGGAGATATGCGCGATGAATTCATCAAATGCAGCAAAGATTTCATCTTCGAAAGGGTTTTCCTTCGATGGAATAAGAATTTTACTACCTTCAACTAGAAGAGCGTCAAAAATCTCTTCTAGAGATTTCATCGATGACAAACCGATACTAAAACATGTATCATCATTTGAATAAGAGTATTTTATTGCAGAATCGATATGAAAAATCATACGTTCAGTTCCAACTCCAAGATTGAGTTTGTATCCTGGTTTAAATCGAATTACTGCATTCAGCAGTGTGAAGAAAGGGCCTACCCAAAATGAGGGAAATTTACTATCTTCTTCTTTTCCATTTTTGAGAAATAACCGAAAATCAACAGGAAAGGTGAATTTACCAACTTCAACGAGCATAATTTTCACTATTCCTTCCAACAAGTAATGGAATGATCCTGTCGGCTAATCTATACGCACATTTTGGTAGGGTTTAAGACTTTCGAGAGATATTTGGCATATAACCGATATGGATTAGGTTAATGTTAGCCCCAAGGTCGGCTAAGGCATTACAGGAGAAACTTTTGTTTAAATTACATGGAATAAGAAAACTTCCGGGGGTCCTCCAGTTTAGGTGGAACTTTGTTTTGGATCATTGCTGAACTTTCATCGCTTAAGAAAGCGGCAGAGATTTGTTCAATTTTATGTTTGTTGCTTATGAGTTTCTTAAGAAATTTTCCATAATTAGGCATTCTGGCTAAGACATCGATAAGAGGTACATTGATTCGAACTGCACGGATTACGCCAGAAATTTTCCGAATTGAGCCTCCATTTTCTGATTTCCTATACTTTTTTGAGGAAAAACAGAATTTTTGGTTTATATGGTTTGGTGAATGGATTTCCTTGAATGGTTTTCTGATTATGAGTTTTCTTGACGGGTTTTAATAACATACATACATAACCAATTCTCCAATGAAAGATACATCCTTGGCTTTCAAAGCCAGTACCTCCCAACCGTAATGGTTCAAAGTCTCAATAGACATAAAAAAATATACATGAACTCTCCTAGAGTTCTAAATCAAAAATAATAGCTAAAGAATGCACGATCACCACGCCGGTGACAAGATAAAACTCTGAGGCAATAATAATCCTCAATCCAATGGACTTAAATCTTGGAATCCTCTTACTTACTAGTATGTGGACGGTAAAAGTATGAGGTTTTTGTCTACGAAAAGTAGGGCCCACTGCCCAAGAAGTTTCAGAACCAAGTGAAAATTACCATTAGGCCCTAATTTCTACATGGCAGCCTTTTTTTTGTTATCGCAAAATTTTATCGCTTAACTGAAATTGAGTGTATCATCCCTAAAAAAAAAAAAAAAAAAAAAAAAGAAAAAAAAATTGTTTTGGGTGTATGGGGTTAAAAAAAAACTTCACCCTCACCCACAACCACCAAAAAAAAATAGGGTAATGGCACTCGCTTACCTCAAAATCCCAAAAAGACCGCTTCAATCTAAGATTGTATTCGAATATCTATAAACAATAAGTTTACTTATTTATGGTGTTGCTATAGAAGATTTTTGAACTTATTACTCATCAAGAATTTTGGCCTAATTTTTACTAGTTTATTCATTTCGTCGATATCGTCATTCGTGACGGGCGTCGATATGACACCATCCGAATTCCTACATGTACCTAAAGGTTTCTCTACCTCCTAGTCTAATTTCCCAGGTCTTCATAGACCAAAAATATTTTGAAACATACCCAACAAGCTGCTATCCCAAAGCAGTCCCCAAAGAAATTTTGATAAATTTTTGTAGTTTACGAATGAGCGAAATTTGAAATTTATTGATGCTTTTGATGTGAAACCAATTAGGGGGGTTGGAGGTGATAGTCCTAAGAGCCTATACAACAGATAATAAGTTGTTTCATTGAAATGTTATTAACAAAAAATATAAGTAATACTCCTTTTCCCAACGGTATACCAGATTTGACTAGTTTTAGAAAAACGACGATATCTCACTCATTCGGAGGAGATATGACCCCATCCAAAGAACCACATACACTTAAGACATATTCCCACATCCATATTGGATTATCAGGTGCCTTTAAGACCAAAATTAATTCGACAATCAACCTCACATCCTTTCTGGTTTACAACTGCCGTATAATCCATTTTCAAATTCAATCAAACAAACACCATTTTTAATTTCCTTCAAACGCCAATACAAAGCCATACCCAATGACTTAACACTGTTTCAAACACATCAACTCATGGGTTTCCAGACCCACACATCTCAAGACTTACTAAGTAGAGGTCGACGCGAAAGAATCAAAGCACAAGTCACCAACTTATCTAAGTTTCCAAAAATAGCCGTTTCCAAACGACACGTTTCGCGAAAATAAGTTAATAGTCCGTTCCAAACAATGAAGGGTTATGGGATGACATATAAATGTCGCACTCCCATCAACAGAAAATCTCAAAACAATAAATTACGAAACAACATATCGATCAAAATCAAATAAGGAGAAGCGGTCCAAACTCAAAATCAATTAGAAAAAATTTTCAAGTGGGATCGAAAACTAACTTGAGTCCTGACATCAAGAGATGACAAAGTAAAGTTTGCGAAAAAGTTTCGAAGATAATCGTATAACAACGATTTTTTCATCACGTATCAAATAAATTTTTTCTATATCTTGGCTCGAAATTTTTAAAGAAGTTAAACTCACGCGAGAAAATGAATATCAAATTATTATTATTAAATCGTTTACCATAGAATGATGTGTATATATATATATAATAATATATATATATATATATATATATATATATATATATATATATATATATATATATTATATAATACTTATATAAATATTACTTATACCAAGTGTATTCCACTTGTTACACACATAATATGCAATCAAATATACCACATAAGGCACATAAGGGATAGAGAACGATGCACGCATGGATATCAGACAACGGTGAAGGACTCGTGAAATTTTCCAAAAACAGTTATAGTCCAAGTTTTGTAAAACGACTTAGTTCACTATAACTCGTGCTCTGGTACCACTCTGTAACACCCCCAAAATACGATACGCAGCGGAATACAACATTTGGGGTGCTACTTTATAATACATGCACACGAGTCCTAGTAAATGTTCAAAGTTACATTTATAAAACAATTTCATTTAATTTATAAGAGAAATCAGAGTTACATAGGTCCCAATACCAACATAGAAATTTATTTCTAAAAGTCACAACACAACTTGATTTCTAAAAACATTGTTTTGATTTATTACACTACTTCACCAAGACACCGTCCTTAATATCCGCGTTCCGTCCCATTCAGCCATCAACGGCAACTAACTTGAGATACATGCTTAAAAAGGATCAACAAAACGTTGAGTGAATTCATAGAGTTTACACATAACAATTAGAACGCATATTTGGTTCTACAAAACATATAACATTGCTCGTAAGACAAGTTATAAAAATAATGATTTCCAACTAAATGAGCCCATGTACTGAAACTTAACACATTCACCCCGTAGGATAAAATAATGTCTGACAAGTATGCCACTTATCCTAATACTAACTACAAAATGTCCGTTACAGGGTGCTCACAAACTGATTCAAACCCCGGACAGGATTGTCAAACCCAATAGATCTATTTAATGCATTAGCGTTCACCTGCAACTAGGAAACTAACGGTCACACAGTAAAAGGCATATACGCAACAGTGAATGGAATCATATTTAGTATCAAAACATATTGCATTCTCATTTTCACAAAACAACAAGTATCCCCCTCACGGTTAAGCTCACCTCGATCGAAGCCGAAGATCAAATAACCGAAACAATCACAAACTACTCGACGACGAGCTTAACCGTGACCTATAATTTATGTCGTTCAATTATTACATCGTAAGATACGATCGGATAGTGCGCGCATCGCAACTATCAAAATAGTACAAATATACATACACATGTGATGAGAAATCCACTTGCGCGTCCTAGATCTTAAACTCCACATAATTGAGTTTTGATCATTCTCTCGTTTATTTTATACGTTGCTTAATAGAAAACTTTTTATTTTTGGAAAGTTACTATTTTCGAAAAGTTACCACTTTTAGTAGGTCTCGTCTTCTAATTATATTTATAATAATATTTAGTTATCTCGTCAAACTTTTGACATTCAATTTGATTATCGTTTACTCGTATCGATATTATATTCGAATATTTTAAAGTTTCTAGTTTTAGAATCTTCTTTGTTCATAATAATCGTTAAGTTTAAAATATCACACTTGTAATAATAGTAGCGTTTATTATTTTTATAATATCCGACAAGTTTAGTATCA